>WAAD01014698.1:3676-59857 GCA_013389945.1 Fregata magnificens
GGGTTGGGGCCTCCGGGGAGCCCCCTCCGCCACGGGCAGAGCCCAGGAAGCGCCTCCGCGGCAGCCCCAGCCAGCCCGCTCCGCGGCTGTTAACTCTGAAGCGTAATGGTGGCGCCTTAAACGCCAGTGTTCTGCTACCGGTTGCTTTGATGGGCAGTCGGGGCGTTAATCGCCTTCAGGCTGGCAGCGGGGCAGGCAGCCCGCTGAAGGTAGCTCCTGGAAACAGCTGGAGGGTGTTTGGTGTGCTTTGGTTAAACTCAGAGACTCTGTGACACAGTTAAAGTCTGGTGTAAGCGTACACCCCTGGAAGAGCTGAGGCCTCTCGGTAGCACTAGCCAGAAGCCAGGATGCCATGGTAGGACAGAAAACTGAACTCTGCCAGAAATTATTTCCATAGTTACAGCAGCAGAAAATACCTGACAAGCCCCTGTGGAGCCTGAGCACGTGTTGGAGCCCAGTGGTGGACACCCCTGGCAAAACAGCCTCAGCTCTAGCTGCACCTTCCCATGCATGCGAGGGGGTGAAAGGTAAAGCAACTTCTTCCCCCCCAGGGGAATAAAAAGCTCCAGCCTTGGGAACCACAGTGGTTCTGCTCTTAAAAAGTCCTGACGGGTGCTCCGTGGTTAATGCGTCTTTGTTTTCCAGCTGGCCTTTGTCTGCCCTCCCTGTCCGCCTCCAAGCTGTGTTTCCCAGGGCCTGACGTTAGGGAGCAGCCCCAGAGACCCGTGTCCCCACCCTCGCTTCGGGGCTACCCTGGATAGCATTTTTCCACTGATCTTTTGAAACCTCAAAAGATTCAAAAAAACCCACCAATACAAAAAATACAATGACAAATTTTGTGTTCACCAGTAATTGGTTTCTTAAAGCAAGGCAAACTTCTTGCCATGTACTTCTCCATGCCGACTGAAGTTCCTTTTTCCTTTTACCCAGGTCACTTGTTCAGCCCTGGCTTGCAGACAGATGAGCGAGGACATGCCAGAGGATGAGAAGAGCGAGGCCAGAGGAAGCCAAGCTGCTCCCAGCAGGAAGGACAGCATTGATGAGTCTGTCTCCTGGGCGGCAGACACTCCCACCCAGCCGAGGGATTGATGAGTGTGGATGGGTGTGGGCAGCATGGGAGTGCGAGGCAAGCCTTGCCACGCAAGTGCATGGCTGGTGACCCTCCTCGTGGGTACAAAGGACATGGGGAAATGCAGGGCGAGGTCCCTGGGAAGGTGGTGCTGCTTGGAAAGATGCCACGTGCAGTTTAGGCACCTGCTTACAACCAAGCGTACCCCTATACAAATACTAGAAGGTTGAAAATAAAAAATATCTCTGAGGATGGAGATCCCACAGCCTCCCCAAATCCCTGCTCCTGTTGTGCCATTCATTCAGCTGGCATATGGCAGTGGCTGGGACACACCAGGGAAGAGTTAATGTTCGTCAGGGATAGAAAATAACACCGGGAAAACTTCTATTACCCTGCTGTAGGCTGTGTGAGCATCATTTAGGAGCAAAGCACCAAAATGACATCTCTGATCACCAAAATGAACACTCTGGGGAGCAACCGCTCTGAGAGTGCCCAGCTGGATGCACAGCTGGATGCCCTGCTCCCCACCCTGGCTGTTCAAGAGCGTCCTGCAAAAACCACAACGGTCCCGCAGTCGGTGGTAGGAAATACAATCCACTCTAGTAAAAATAAAATTAAAAAGGGGAACTAATAAAAATAAAGATGGTTAAAAGAAAATAGAAAAAGGAATGTTTAACAGCTTAAAATGCTTACAGTTGGGTTGGGGAGCATACGTGCTGCAACTAAGCACGTATGTGTCTCCAAAGGATGCCCACCCCCTTTATCTGCAGCAGGTTTAAACGGCAGCAAGGAGAAATAAAAGGTAGAAACAAAAAGACATCCTCTGAAAAATGGAAGTTGTTCCCAAACCAGGAAGTATTAAAGATTAAAACCTCAAGCAAGAAACCCACATCGACGGAGCATGGGTTTTGCTGGCTGCGGGGGGTAGCAAGCAGGAGAGGTTGGACCCCAGCATCCTAATGCTGCCTGCTCCAGCCCTGACTTGCTACTGCTTGGACATCTTGTCCTGTGTGTGGTTGTGAAAGCACAGACACAGCGTAAGAGTAACTACTCATTGGCTAATACATGTAGTAAATAGCAAGGACTAACGAGCTACCAGGCTAAGCAGTGGCATGCTGGAGGCAGGGGCAGGGGGACGTGTTAAGGGCCCCCTGGGAATTGTTAGGGACAGTGCTTTGCTGTGGATGTCCACTCAAGGCCAAAGCTGCAAGAATGCATGAGGAACAGCTTGGGAAGAACTGGGAGTATGCCAGTGAGCTTCAGCTTTGGGCTACAAGGACCCATGGTAGACCCGCTCTGCTCCTGCTGCTCCAGCTCAGGAGGCTCCCAGCTTTCCCACGCCCTTCCCTCAACCTTTTGTCAGTGGGAGCAGAGCGGTTTGACAAACCCAATGAAATAATTTAAGAGAAAAGAGCAGCCTGATAAGGGCCTTATGCAATACAAAAGGAAAAATTATGACAGCCCATCTCACTCGAGCACACTTCCTTCCCCCAGATCTGCAACCGGCAATGCTGGCAGGAAGCCCCAACAGCTTTCCCAGCTTCATCTGCCCCGGCCCACCTGCTCCAGGGCTGGGGGCTGCTCTGCAGCATCCAGCTGCAGCCACCCAGGCTTTCCAAGCAAGCTCGTCCTTGGGCTCCATCCCCACCATATCCTGCACCAGCCAGGGGATAGCTGCTCCATTGCAGCTCCCATCCCGCTGCAAGCATTGCTAAGATGCTCTCTAGCTACACCCAGTGCCTGGCTGTGATGAAACCAGCCCAGAGCTCTGTTGTCTTCTTTAATAAAAACACTAACCCATGGAGCATTCATCAGGGCTCAGAAATTTGCTGCTAGCACTGTGATTCTCTTTGCTTGCTGCAAAAATAAACCCAGCTCCATAACTGTAAGACAGTAACAGGTGAACTGCGTCGGTGTCTTACAATGCAGTGCAGTCACTCAACATTAGCTTGCTGGCAGGGGAACCTACAAAGCAATTAACAAAAGCTTCACATTAATTATCTTTATAAAAAAACTACGATCCTGTACATTTTCTAAATGACCTTTTTTCACTTTAGTGCCCTGAAGAGGTTAAGAGAGAGTTGCCAGGAGCCGGTTCCTCTCTGCTCAGGGGAATACTGTTGCGGGTGTGTTGGGAGCTATTATTGCAGCCTGCGTAACAAAATTTGAAGGCTGCTTAAAAGAAACGCCACAGCCCTGAGCTGTGCCACAGCGAGAATGGCGCTGGCATCCTCTGCCAAGTGAGGAGGCCTCACTACACCACCAGCCAGCCCTGACACAAAAATTTCAGAGCCTAACCCAGGGTCCAAGGGGAGCCAGCTCCCCATCTTCTCCGCACCCAGGGGCTACCAATAGCTCCCAAAGGAACCAGTTTCCTCCACTGTCAGCTTTATTTGCCCACTGGGGGAACGGGCAAATAAACCAGCAGTGCTGTGAAAGGTTAAAAGTGGGGCAAAAAGGGCGGGTTTTGGGTAGAGTCCCTTTCCTGGGTGCAGTGGGAGGGCTGCAGACCCCCCAGCACAGCCCAGGGAGGAGATCAGCCCCAGCCCTGCAGGGCAGGATGCATTTGTAGGGCTTTGGCCAGCACAAGTGGGGCTGGTTGGGTTTTGGGGGGGGAACACGCCCTCCCACAGCCACCACTCCGACTTCCTCCTTTCTGCCGCAGCCGACTGTAAGATAGAAATAGGAAGGAAGGATTGGGGTGCGTCGCAAAGCTCCCGCTGCCCGGTTACTTTTCCCAGCCAAGCTTGAGAAGTTGAGACCATCCTCATCCCAGCCCAAGTGCAGGACAGAGGAGAGACCTTGATGTGAGGCAAGTACAGCATCTCTGTTTTCTTTGCTTCTGTTCCTCCTTTCTGGACAGGGGGGAGGCAGCTGGGTGACAAAGTGGTTTCATAGCTCTGGTGTTTCCAGTGAATTTGTTTTATAATTCCTGATCTAACCTCCCGCCATTCGAGTCCTTAGATGGGCTTCAGGGAGCTGGTCGTGGTGTCCCTCCCGCGTGCGGCATGGCGCAGCGGTCAGTCTACACAGCCTTTGCAAAGGCAGCTTGCCTGGTCTGTAATGTTTTTGCTTTTGGAGGTAGGATTAAGCCTGGAACTGCAGGTCGTTATTGGGGGGAGGGTGTCAGACCCCACACAACCCCTTCCTCGCTGCCCCATGGGCCTGGAAAGCAGAGCAGAGAGGGTGCAGCATGCTTCCCCTGCACCCTCACACATGGCGCTGGGGAGAGCGGTGCTGGCTGCGTGCCTGGCCAGCAGCACAGGACAAGCGCCAGGGCTCGGGGCTGCACCGGCTCCCCTCCCGGGACCCCCTCTTCCTCGTGGGATCCTGTACAAGCACCCACTGCCAGCTACAGCATGTGACGGCTCAGAGGGGAAGAGGGAACTGGCGCGGCGGCATGGCAAGAGGGCGGCGGGGATGGCTTGGGGGGGGCTTGGCACGGTGCCACCACCAGCATGCTGCCACAGGGACCTTCCTGCACCCCTGTGGGCCTGGGAGAAGAGGTGGGAGAGGGGGATGAAACCCTCGCTCTTCTCCTCCATCTCTCTGTGTGCTGTACACATCAAATACTCTGCTGACGACCATTGAAAATGCCTGGCAGTGGCAGGGAACACAACAGAGGCTGTGGGCAAGCTAACCCTGGGGATAGCAGGTCCTTCCCAAAATCTCCGTGGCTCTTGCATGCAGACAAAATGCGGGGCACACCCCGGGTGTCAGGGAAAGCAGCCTGGCATCTGTTTTCGATGCTTTTTCTAATGCTGTGGCCCCAGCTCCTAGACTCCCAGGCAGGTGAAAAGCAAATGTGTGAACACTTGCAGAGGCGTCGCGCCCTGTGGCCGGCATGGGCGCCAGTACGCAGCTTCTGCAAGGTGTGGGAAGGCTTTAAATGGTGTGTTTCACTGTCATGGCTGTCACATCCTGCTTCACACGGTGGTTTTGCACTTTTTCTGTCCTCATCCTGGTGCTGTTTCAATCGCAAGCGATCTCAGCATGCTGCAGAGCGTGGTGCAGGGTGATTTATTTTCTCAGAGAAAGATATACTCGAGTCACCACAGGGCTGGTGGCGATACGGGATCACTCCTTTGCTCCCACGAAGCATGAGCTCTGCCAGCTCCAGGGAACGGGCTGTGCCCTCAGGCAGGTCCCTGGGTCCCTGCTCAGCCCCAGGACTCTGTCCTGCATCACTGCAAACCCAGCAGCTGTCACAGCGTCCCCACTGGGATTGGCCACGGGGTGATGCCCACTGGAGATCAGACACAGGAAACGGCTTCTCTGCTCTTAAAAATCCCAGACTACTCAAGGCATGACAGCTGGTGGGGCAGCCCTTTCCCACCCAAGCAGGGCTCTGACCCAGGGAGACCCAACAGCAGAAAACCCCGGCCTCCCAGGGCAGGGCGAGGGTCCCAAGGGCACCCAGGGACCTCAGCAGTCGGAGCCAAGGGACAGCACAGGCCAGGTGCTTGCAGCACATGGGAGAGCACTCATCCCACACACCTGTCCCCTGCAGGGACTGGAGGCTGCTGGAAGGAAATATCTATAAAATGTATACATATTTCCTATAACAGGACATAGGAATATATATATTCTTTTTTAGATAGATATGTATAAAAATACTTTTATATATTTTATTAACATACATTATATTTTTCTGTAATTTTTATATATATATAAAAATATATATGTAAAATACATATACACACACATTGAGTGTGATACTCTGCATGGAGGGGGTCTTAGCCAGCGGGCAGCCCTGCTTATGGCTGTCTGCCTTGATGGGAACTATCTATCTGCTTCACACAACCAAGTGATGGAAGAAATGGCCACAAGCCAAGTGTCATCCACTCTCCCATCCTTGCTGTATCCCACTCTGCTCATTTACCACCCGTCCCTGGGGTCTGGGGCCACCCAGAGTAGGGGGGGAAGGAGCAGCGCTGCTGGGTGCAATACCTGGTGTCTGTCACAGCATGATGGTGATGCAGCACCAGGAATTCTTGGGAGCCTGGAGGAAGCGCCCAGGGCACCAAGGCACAAGCACTGACAGTAGTGGCACCTCACCATTGCAGGCGGATGGTGCAAACGCCCCAGGAGTCCTCCCAGGATACTGGGCACGAGAGCACATCCTCCCATTTTGCAAGAAAACAGATGTTTAGCAAAGCACTGAAGGGGAGTTGTGGCTAACAGACTGCAAGACCATCTCTGCTGTTGAACGGTCATCTTATTTATAGCAACGAGATCGCCACTAGCATCAACACTTCCCCTTCAGCCCTATTTATAAATCCCAGCTTGCTCCTCCGTGCTGCACTGCAGCCTGCTCCATCCCACTGACACCCCCCAGCATGCCCAGCGTCCTGACAGGCTGGTGTGTCCCACCTCTGCTCCCTGCCCGCACGCAGGACAGCACCCAGCCCTTTCCTTGTGCACCTTCCCCAAGGCCACCTTCACATTTTCTGGCTCACAGACCCTTCAGGAGCATCTTGTCCTGCCTGAGCCGTGTCAGGTATATAACATACAGCAAGCAAGAGATGCTCCATAATTGGAATACCCTGCTGGCTTCTGCAAAGGGCTCCTGGTGAAGCAGAGCCCCGGTCCTGAGCCACCCAAGGCATGTGGCGAGAAGATCAGAGCTCAGGGCCAAGGAGGACCCTGGTCCTGGGGTGCAGACTTCTCCCCCCAAAGCCACCATGCAGCCCTGGCCAGGCAGAAGAGCCTCATGGCAACGTGCCCTGCCCCTAGCAAGGGAGCTCAGTCTTGGTACGCCACTCCCCACCCTGGGATGAAGGTGGTTGTAAAGCTCTGCAGTTCTGCTCCCTCACACCAGGGCAGGAGGATGGACTGTGTGCATCCCCCTGCTTGCTTTGATTTATGAAAAAGAGGAAAAAACCCCAACATCCCAGGCAGAGCACACCCAGGAGAAGAGCACTCAGGACTGGTGGTAGCAGTGCAAGTCTGGGACTGAGCCAAAGCAATCACCAAGGGGGTTGGAGAAAATGCTGCTGAGGCCCATGTCTGGGCCCTGCTAATGCAGAGAGTCAGACTGAAAACCTGCTTTCCCCTCCCCTGAACACTGTAAGGAGGCAGACAAAAGCAGAAGCCCCATCTGTTCTCTTTGAAACGTCAAACGTCACATATACACTCATCCACCCACATACCAGTGAATAATTTCCTTCCACAGCAGAAGAAAAGAAGTGGTGAGCTTTCATCTGCTGCTCTCCCCTAGTATCAGAGTGTGCTTTACATTCTTGCGATGGGGAAAGAAACGACTTTGGGGATTAGAAAGGCTTCCAAATCCAGCCCACAAAATGAACCCTACATTACAAAACTCAGTAGCAGCCAGAGCTGGGTATGTGTTGAGGCTCCCACTTTATTTCTGGTGTTTGGGAGCTTTTTTAAATCAGCTGTAATTGGAAATTTGCTCTATTTTATGAGATGAGCCTGTACACAGGAACCTCTAACCTCCAGCAAGGATGAGGAGCTCGCAGAGCATCAGTCCACTCTATCACTGCCCCACACCTTGGCACGGCAGCAGGAATTAAGCACTTGGAAACATTGGGCAGGTGGGATGGCAGGAGCTCAGAGAGCCTGTGGGTTTGGTCCCCACAGCCCATGTAGGAAGTTCTAAGTTGTAGAAGAGCTGAAGCCTAATTAGGCACATTTGGGATGTTGATCAGCCGAGTGCTACAGGAAATGAGGGCGGGAGTGGCTCTTCCCTCCTGCCAGCAGTGGCAGCTCTTGCTGGGCAACAGCCTGTTTCCCTGGCCCTGTTTTTTGGGGCGGGTTGCAGAAACATGAGCTCACACTGTTTTCAGCATCCCCAGGGCACTACTAATTAACTAGACACGTGCAGGAAAGCAGATGCAAGCAGCGATCAATAACAAATGAAGAGTGTGAATACAGCTAAGAGTACAGCAAATGCGGTCAGGAAGGAGCCAGCTGTGCCTCGGAGTGTGATGTTGCTGTTGGAGGACCTCTCAGGTTGGGCTGGCACAGGTCACCAGGTGCATCCCAGGCACAGGGTGCCACAGCCCAAATGAGTGATCAAAGTCATTTCCCAGCAAGGTGTACCCAGGAGGGTCCAACAGGGATCTGGTGTCCACCCCGCCTTGTTAAGAGCTTTTACTGTTAAGAACTTTTTCTATGCTTTTAAGAGTTTTTACGTGTTGCCTGCAAGCTCAAAGAGTGCTGGCAGAATTTGGAGGTGACAAAAACGTGTTGGGCCAGCTAAGCACGGCAAGTGGCATCATGCTGGCATTAGGCTGGGATGTTGCAGCTGTGACAATAAATGATGCCCTTAAAAACTTACCAAGTTGGACTGTGGTGGTGGAGAGGGACTTGCGGAGGACTTCTTTATGAAGAAGGACTCTGTTCAACCACCACAGGATGGTCTTGGGCCAGACATGGCAGAGTGAGCTCCTGGGCCACGTCACCGTCAGGATTTGACCGAGTGACCACAGAGGTGCCTCTTGTTGCCTGTGCAGACGTGCGGTAGCAAGACTCCTGGAGCTCTGCCGGGGAGGCTGGCTCCAGGGCACAGTGGGGTTCCCAAGGCTGCAGACCTTCACATCCAGATGACCTCTGCCATAAGCAGTGGTGGCAACCAGCCTTAGTAGTCCTGCCGCATCTCCAAATCCATACTACAGCTGGGCACCAAACCTCACTGTGCAAATGTGACTGAAATGACACTCATCAACCTACTTTCTGCCCTCAGGAAGAAACCAGACCTTCTTTCAGGGCTGACCAGCGTCATCCCTTGCTTGTCTGGTATCTTACAGAGGCTGACGAACTAAGAAAGGACATCCTGACATCTCAAAAGGGGATCTGAGCAGCCCTACATACTAACCTGGCCTCAGCGCCTTTTGAAGGTTTCCCTTGCTTTCTCCTTTCCATTTGACTCTGAGCTGTTAATTCAGCAGATTCACAGTAGGGGGTGATGGCACTTTGTGCCAAGTTGCAGGAGCCAGGGAGTGGTTGTTTTCTTGCTCAGAGCAGCATCAGAGCTATTTCAAAAACAATGACCTGTTTTTCGAATGCTGTGTCTAATATTGCTAAAAAGGGCAATGTTTGTTGTTCCTTCATGCTTTCTTATTCCTTTTTCCTCTTTTAACAAATTCCTCTTTTCTCACTTCCCCATGTGTGTCCATGTTGCAAGGCCGTGTCTGTTGGGTTTTGCTCCAGGGCCGTGCTGGGCGGGAAAGGCATTATGAGAAATGACAGCGTTAATGAACATGATCTCATTGACACCACGGGAAGAACACTGAAAAATCGCTCCCTAAGAGCGATTTAGCCAACTTTATGGATGGCATAAATTTGTGGGATCAGGAGATGTGATTTGGGGCAAGAAGCAAGTAGTGTGAGCAGCTAGAACAAGCACTGTGAGAAGATGCTTGTGAAGAACAGGGTCTCTATCATGCTCTGAAACGCTGGTGTAACTGAGGATAGCAAGTGCTGATGGAGTTTGGAGATGCGCTGGGAGTCCTTCCCTGCACACCGGTAAGAAATGTGCAGCCACCTCCCCAGCCCTGGGGTCAGAGCTCCCACCCATGGCATCACGCCCTGGCCCCCCTCCCCATGCAGGTCTGACTCCAACATCCTGTCCTTCTTCCTCACCCTGCACATTGTGCAAGAGCCAGCCTGATGGTTGCCACACTGGCAGGCTGGACCTTACCACACAGCATGAGCCAGCCTCTCCACTTGCCTTGGAGACGGGACTGCAGCTCTCCTAGGATGTCGGTCACCTGTGCTGTGATGTTGGAAACCCTCGCTTGTTGGAAACCCTCAGCAGGAAAACTTATATTAATTCACTGTATGAAATACTTCATTTCCTTGATGAATCAGTTAATGTAAAGCAAGTAGTAACAGACTTTTTTCCCCACGTATCTGGCACACCTGGCTAGTTAATTAATAGAAATGGTCCTTTTGGTAATTTTGATTCCAATTTCCATACAAATATAGCTTGACACAGAAGCTGAAAAAACTCACATCTAGTAAAAACTAAATGCAGTGCTTGATATTTTCCAATGTTACATAGATATAACCATATAGATCAAAGAGTCTGGATAAACACTACATCAAGCTTTGCAGCAGTTCAGCTGAACGCATAGCAATATAGTGCAAGTTCCTGCTCTGCTGACTTCCACATTTAGTCCAAAAGCTATGTTTATTGGAAACCAACTTATTTTTGTAAGAGCAAACCAGCACCCATCCTGAGTCAGCCCACACACCCGGGGTGGCTGCCCTGGCCCCGGCTGTCCAGCTCCTGGTGCTGTGGCAGGGTCATGCTCTCAGGCTCTGCCTACAGTGGGATGACTGTGGGAAGGGCACGTCCTTCTGGGGCCACCATCCTCTGCAGCCACTTTCAGTAGGGTTCAAGGGTTCCCTTCCCTGCAGCTGCCGTGCACCAGGTGGTGACAGGGATGCTTTTTGTCTTGCAGAAAATGTCACGTGACTGCTGCCTCTGGCTGCCGGCGATGACCTGGGTGCTGCTGCTGGTGATGACAGGTGAGCCTGACCTGCCCGTCCTCGCTGCCTTCCCCCCGGCACCTTACATGGGCAGTGAAATAGGGGAGGAACCCAAATGCTGCCCAACAGCGACGGGAACATGACGGGAACGTGGCATTGAGAGGTGTGCAAGGGCCAGATCCTGCATTTCCCGGGATCTGGAGTTAACTCAAGCCAGCCCAGCTGAGGGACAGCGAGGCAGGTGAGGACCCTGCCAGGGTCCCCAGCATGGGTTTTATAGGCAGGGTGGGCTCCGGACAGCATGGGTGCCCAGTGCTGGGTGTCAGCGCACCCCATGGCTGCCGCCACTGCAGACTGGCCTCCCCTGAGTCCCCCCCATGCCAGCTCTGTCTTCTCTCTGTTTCAGCCTTTGCCATGGAGTGCCCCAAGATCAAGGTGGGGACGTGCAAGGACTGCATCCAGTCAGGTCCCGGCTGTGCCTGGTGCAAGAAGCCGGTAGGTCCACATAGCCTCTCATGCTGTCAGCCCCCAGCCGTCAGCTAACAAGCAGCGGGATGGTCACCCTGCCTGCCTGGCTCTGCCTGTGGTGGAGGGGGGAGACTGCATCAAGGGAGTGTTTTGTGTCCTATATGGTGGATGGGGCCAGGAGGGATCTGACAGACAGGACCCTTCAACCTTCCTTTCTCCATCAATACCCTGGAGACCTGGTTTGGGAGCTGGGTCATCTTGTAACAAGCCCGTTCACCTCCTGCTCCTCTGATTTTTTTCCTGCTGATGTTGCAACACGCAGAGCTTCACCAAAGCTGGTGAGCCAGACTCCATCCGCTGCGACACCATCGAGCAGCTGCAGCAGAGGGGATGCCCGCGCAATGAGATTGAGTTTCCAGTCAACACCATTACAAGGACACAGGACAGTCCCTTAAGCAACGACATACAGCTGACTCCCCAGGAGATGCACCTGAAACTGAGGATAGGTATGGTCTGTCTGGCATTCCCAACGCCCTTCCGCTCGCCCCCAGGCTCAGCCGGGACAGAGCGGCACGTCGCAGCCTGCATTTCCTCCCCTTTTCTCCTGAAAGAGAGGAGGATCCCAGTAGGGGGTGGGTGATGGGGTGAGATGTGAGCCACAGCACAGCAGCTGATCCCAGCGTCCCTGTCCCGCAGGCCAGCCCGCTGTATTTGATGTGAAGTTTCGCCGTGCCATGGGGTACCCCATTGATCTCTACTACCTCATGGACCTCTCCTACTCCATGCTGGATGACCTGGAGAAGGTGAAGAAGCTGGGAGGGGAGCTGCTCAGGGCACTGGAGAGCACCACCCCTTCTCGCCGCATAGGTGAGCATGTCTCCGGCACGGGACCCTGTCACAGCTGTTTGCTGCAGGGAAGAGCCATGGGGCTGGAGTGGGATGCAGGCAGCAGGCAGCATGACCCATCCTCTGCCAGGCTGGAGAGTGTGTTGGGGCAAGGGACGTGGACATGTACATGGGGGCCAGCAGATTGTCCATGCCATGTGCCGCAGGGACACCTGCCGGTCCCTGCCTGCCTCTGCCCCTGACGCTGCAGTCCTGGATGCCCTAGGGTTTGGCTCCTTCGTGGACAAGACAGTGCTGCCCTTTGTGAACACGCACCCTGAGAAGCTGCAGAACCCCTGCCCCAACAAGGACAAGCAATGCCAGCCTCCCTTTGCCTTCAAGCACATCCTCTCGCTGACCGACAACGCCAAGAAGTTCGAGAGTGAAGTGGGGAAGCAATTTATCTCGGGGAACCTGGATGCCCCAGAGGGGGGGCTGGATGCCATGATGCAGGCAGCAGTGTGCGGGGTGAGTCCCCATATCTACCCTGCTGCCAGCAGCTGTGGGCAGGCATGAGGGCTGTGACTCGTGCTCATGCACCATCCCCCAGGAGGTGGCTCTGCCCCTCTCCAGGTGGGCTCTGGAAGCCCATCTTGCCCAATCCTGATTCGGCAGCAGGACAGGTTACTCTGGCAGGGTACAAGAGAGCATCTTACCCCAGCCTCCTGACCCTGATCTCTGGTAACCCACCTCCTCTGTGCCTCCTACCCCACACCGAGGGGACCGACACGAGACTTGCCATGCTTTGGCAAGGGCCGTACCGTGCCCACTGGCACCATCCTCCCAGCCCCGCTCAGGGACAGGTCTCCGTGCCGATTGCAGGACTTGATCGGCTGGCGCAATGTGACCCGCTTGCTGGTGTATGCTACCGATGATGGCTTCCACTTCGCCGGCGATGGCAAACTTGGGGCCATCCTGACCCCCAATGATGGCCAGTGCCACTTGGAGGACAACATGTACAAAAAGAGCAACGAGTTTGTAAGTACCCACGGGCTGCTCAGCAGCTCTGCACCCTCAGCCTCGCTCCCCCAGGCAGAAAATTTTCACATAAAAAGCCTGTTGCTGAGACCACAAGGTCACCATAATCACCATAATTTCGGCCATGAAACCCAAACTGTCCACCTTTCTGCTGGTGGGAGAGATCACGCTGAGCGCGGCGTCCCTCTCCCTACCTAGGACTACCCGTCTGTTGGCCAGCTGGTCCAGAAACTTGCCGAAAACAACATTCAGCCCATTTTTGCTGTCACCAGTAAGATGGTGGATGTTTACAAGGTAAGACGACTTCAGATGCTCCAGGTGCCTCCCGTCCCTCCCCAGGAGGACAGAAACAGCTGTGTGTGTCCTCCCGCTGCTGCCCACTGCTCTGCTGTCACACGGGGGGCATCGCTCACCTCTTTGCTCTCTGTTGGCAGAAACTCAGTGAGATGATCCCAAAGTCAGCAGTGGGAGAGCTGAACGAGGACTCTAGCAACATCATTGAACTCATCCAGGTGGCCTACAACGTAAGTGCTGGAGGAGGCTGTGTTTCGCCTGTCTCACAGGGCTTGGAGCAGGGAAAGGTTCCCATCGTGTGTCCTCACCGTCAGAGAGCAGTTGGGACCAGGGCTTTGAGGACAGGACACGATGAGTCCCTCTGCCCACAGCAAGCAAGAGGTTCCCGCTTCTCCGATGCTATCATCACCTGCCTTTCCAGAACCACCCCAGGCAGCTGAGACCCCAGCCTGGGGTGCTCCCTGCCCCTATGCCCTGGGCTGGGGGGAAGCCCTGACCTGCAACCCCATACCCCTTTGCTTTGGTCTCCTCTTGGACTGATGGCACTTTCTCCACCATTTCCCCACAGAACCTCTCCTCACGGATCATCCTGGACCACTCCACCCTGCCAGACATCCTGGATGTCAAATATGACTCCATATGCAGTAAGGACAAGGTCGTCTTGGATGAAGTGAGAGGGCAGTGTGACAACGTCAAGATCAATGATGAGGTATCTTCCCCCATACTGGGAACGCCCAGCAGCTCGCAAGGTTCTTGATACCCATCCTGTTTAACATCAGGAACCCAGCCTGTTGTTCCAGGCTTTCTGTTTACATGAATTTAATGCCAAGAGTGTCCAAAATGCTGTATGATGGGGGAATCCTCCGTTGCACTGTATGTGCGCGTGCTCAGCCTGGGGCTGATACCACCCTCCGATTGCTGAAGATACCTGATAGCCTCTGGCCCTTCCCTTTCTCACTCTGCACTTTCTAGGTCACCTTCAAAGTGAAGGTCACGGCCAAGGAGTGCATCAAAAGCCAGTCCTTCACCATCCGGCCGCTGGGCTTCACAGACACCCTCACCGTCCACCTGGACAGCAACTGCAACTGCAACTGCAACGAGCAGCCCGACCCAGCCGCCTGCAGTGGGAAAGGCAGCATCGTCTGTGGGATCTGCAGGTATGTGCTGTCCTCCCAAAACACTGTTTCAAACACTGCCAGAGCTGGGGAGCTGTTGGGCCAAGCCGAGGGCAGCTGCATAGTTCCTCCAAGCACCCCCACGCCTGGAGAACATGGGGCCGGGTGAGGGCTCAGCAGAGGGGTGTACACGTGGCGATCAGTCATGGCCTGACTCTGCAGCTTTGCACCAATTTTCTTATTCAGAGAGGCGGTTTATGTTCATGGAGGCAGGGGACACAATTAGCTCTCTCTTCTGTTGGTGGAGTCTCTGCTGCTTTCCTAAGGGCATCCACCCACCCACATGTCTATCTACCCATCCATCAAACTATCCAACCATCCACCAACCTACCCATCGAGCAGACACAGATTTCTGTAGAAATCTCTCAAAATCCCACTTCGGGGCTGTAGTTCACGCAGGTGTTTGAGTGCAATTATTACTTCATGGCCCTCGGTGACAGGGAGAGGAAAAGACTGGGTTTCCTCAGGAAACACTCAGATCTCCTTGGCAAGGGTTTGGAAATTCTAAATATAACAATAATTTCTGGGCAACTGTTTGGTGTTGTAAATATGATCAGTGGGGAGAGCTGCGTTTCTGAGGTTTCCTCCTGATCAACAGCCCTGGTCCAGCACAGAGTTAGCACCAACACGCCATGGCTGGGTTTTGGCAAGGCTGTCCCAGATTTGCTCCGCTTTGGCTGAGGTCTGGGCCCCACACGTGCCTCACAGCATTTCTTGTGGCTGCTGACCCACGCTCGCTCCTCTCTTTTGACGGCAGCTGCAATTCAGGCTACACGGGGAAGAACTGTGAGTGCGAAACCAAAGGCAAGACCAGCAAGGAGCTGGAGGGCAGCTGCCGGAAGGACAACAGCTCGGTTATCTGCTCGGGGCTGGGGGACTGTGTCTGCGGGCAGTGCATCTGCCACACCAGTGACGTGCCCGACAAGCAGATCTACGGCACCTTCTGCGAGTGCGACAACATGAACTGCGAGTTTCACAACGGCTCCCTCTGTGGCGGCAAAGGTGATGCATCTGTGTGATGGTTTCTCCACTGGGGCACTGTTTAGAAAGGTTAAATCCCCAGGGAGATGCTGCCTTTCCCTGCCAAAACCCAAATGGGTGGGTTTGGGGGTCGTGGGTCCCACCGCACCAGCCTGCAGGACCTCCTCGACCATCCCATGAAGGGTGGCGTGGAGAGGGCAGGGTGGGTGATGCTCAGCCACAGGCAGAGGGAGGGCCACCTACTCTGTAGGATCTTGGTGTGAAAGGTCTTCCCCCACAGACCGCGGGAAATGTGACTGCGGGGAGTGCAAGTGCACGCCCGACTACCAGGGCAGCGCCTGCCAGTGCAGGAAGTCAACGGAGGGCTGCTTGAACATCCATGGCAACGAGTGCAGCCACCGTGGGACCTGCCACTGCAACCGCTGCCAGTGCTGGGGGGGATACCAGCCCCCCTTCTGCCAGGAGTGCCCCGGTTGCCCCTCACCCTGTGGCAGATACGTGTGAGTGACACGTGTGGAGATGGCACGGGGGGTGGCAGGGATCCCCTCCACTGCCTGGGCAGGGGCAGGCAAGCCCTGCCTGCGCTTGGGCAGGGCCCAGTTGCGATCAAAGCCAAGAGAGAGGGCCTCCACCCCTGCAGAGGTGAGCTGTGGCCGCCTGTTTTGCAGCTCCTGCGTCGAGTGCAAGGCCTTCCTGAGTGGCCCCTTTGAGAAGAACTGCTCCCAGGCCTGCCCCAACATCCGGGTTACCCAGCTGTCAACAGGGGCGAGCAGGCAGTGCAGGGAGAAGGACTCCCACAACTGCTGGATCTCCTTCCGCATGGTCCAGGAGGATGGCAAGGAGATATACACTGTCACCGTCAATCCTGAAAAAGGTACCCTAGTCCTGCTCCTCCTGCCCCTCTGCAGGCAGGCTGCCGGCTCTGCCATGGTGGCCTTCTCGGGGGCTGCAGCCGGACACCATCTGTCTGCCCCACAGAGTGCCCGGAGCCTCCCAACATTGCACTGATAGTGGGAGGCACCGTTGCTGGTGTGGCCCTCATCGGCCTGGTGCTCCTGCTGATCTGGCGGCTCTTGACAGAGCTGTTTGACCGCCGGGAATACCGCCGGTTCGAGAAGGAGAAGTCCAAGGCCAAGTGGAACGACGTAAGAGAGCCCATCCGCGGTGGTGGGGTGTGCTGGGATGCTCATGTACATGCAGTGGATACACCTGGAGGGGACATCCTCTCCAGAGGCAGCCGAGGCAGACCTGAGCCCTCCCCACTGGCTGGTTTCGCAGGCTGGCTGGATTTTGCAGGGGGCTAAAGCAGCGTGTGGGCTCTTCTGCCAATGCTGTCTGCACCATCGACGTTGGGAGGGGTGGAGTGGGTAATGCTCCACTGAAAATCCAATACAGAACAACAACATGGGCCTCTCATCTCTCTCCCTCCAGGCTGACAACCCCCTCTTCAAGAGTGCCACCACCACTGTTGTGAACCCCAGGTTCAACGGGCAATGAAGCTGAGCAATGCCTGGCAGTGCTAGGACCCACCATTAAATAAGGAAACGCCAAGCTAAGGAAATCTCAAACTAAGGCTCCCACCTCCTCTTTATCCTGTTGGTTTGTTCCCTTCTTCCAAGAGGCCACCAGCATGTCAGGCGCTGGCTGAGGAGCTGCACCATGCCTGTCTCCTGGTGCAGTGCTCAACAGTTGGGTTAGTGGAGCTGGCAGAAGGGAACAGCCGCAGCTTTACCATGGATGGGACTGCAGAGCAGGTCTTGCCAGTGGGCACACACGGTGGCTCCCATACTGGTTACCGACTGTCTCAGCTCTTGATGCTAGCTTTGTCTTCTGGCAGGAGCTTCGGACACCAAGCCCCAAAACCAGCTGAGTGCACAGAATGCTTCCAGCTTTGATTTGGAGCTGGGATTTCAAAACTGCCCAGGCTGCTCCATGCCTTCCCCTGCTGCCCTGGTCTCCACCATTATGTTTGCACTAGTTTCTAAAGCACTCACTGCTGAGTTGGGCATGGAGGGTCCTCCACGCTGGTGGTCCGCTCTGGAGGCTGCAGTGAGGTGATGGGCCCTAAGGGCTAGTGAGCACCTGTACCTAGAGATGAAGAGCAGTTGGGTAACATGCACTGAACCTTTTTTCCAAATCATCAGCTGCTCCCCAGTGTTGCTCCCCTCTCAGACCTACCTCAGGCATGGTTCTACTTGGGCACCTGCAAGCTTGGCTTACCTCGGCCAGGCCTCGAGCCCTCTGCATGACAAGGAGGCAAAGGAGCAACTGTTTGAACTATGAAACATCGGCACCAAGCTTGGCTTGCCTTGGCCAGGCCTTGAGCCCTCTGCATGACAAGGAGGCAAAAGAGCAACTGTTTGAACTATGAAACATCGGCACCAAGCATGTGAAACATTGCCTGCAGCTCAGAGCTTAACCACAGCTTCTTCCACCACCCCCAGGGCTCTTTTCCCTGCTCTGCAAGTGCATCAGACATGCTGAGGGCCAGGTGTGCAAAAGAGCATCTCCAGCTCAGCGCTTTTCCAAACCATGCACAGCACCTAATTGCTCTTACGTTGTGGGCTCATTCCTGTGAAATAGCGGTACAATTCCATATTTGCTTTAAGTTTGGGAATAATTTGCATATAGCTGTATTATGTCACATCTTCATTTGCTCTTTGAAGAGGTTTAACATTAAAAAAAATTAATATATAAAGTAAATACACCTGTCCTGCTAAGAATCAGGTGCAAGAGTGGCAGCTGAAGTGTTCATCAGAGAAATTACAGCAAAATCCTGTAATTGCTGCCAGCATCTCCCATAGGTACAGTGCTTGGGAAAGATGGTGGCCAGAGAAACAAACTGTCTTCTACACTAATTTGCCATCTACATCCTGAAGGGTGCTCCCCTGCAAGTAAAAATGACTCACAAAATGATGCAAACCAGTTCTTGTTCCTGCCCATATACTGGCAGCTATATGTAAACCACCTTAAACAAGAGTGGCTGTACCACATCAGATCAGGGGTTAATTTGGGCCATTTTGCTGTTCTTCAACAGTGACTGTGAGGGTCTAGGGCAAGGTAAGAAGAAGGAAAGTGTATCTGATACTTCCCCCAGTACTCTCCCGGCCTGCAGCTATTTTTAGCACAAGGACCCCCAACTCAGTGTAGGTCCCATGCACCCCACGCCTGGCTGCACAAAGACACCAGAGGCACCCGTTAGGCCTCTGAGTCTTGGATGCAATGCCCATTGGCAGGGACCTAGGCAAAGGCTGTTGTTACTTGAACACGAAGTGAATATATCTCCCCTGTCAGCAGCTGCAGGTCTTGCTGCTGGTGTAGTGCATGCAGTCCAAGTACAACCACGTACGTGCTTCGGAGGACAATTAGAGAAAATCAATAAGGGATCCAGACTTTTTCAAAAAGAAATACAATCAGTAATTGCATTAGACAGAAGTATGTGCTAGGGCACGCACAAAAGCCCAGGGGGAAAACAGTGAGCTAGGAGGGTCCTTCAGGCCCCTGGTCTTGCTTTAGCCCAAAGGCTTGGTGGTCCCTCTGTGGAGACCTGCTTGCAAAGTCAGAAGTGTTTCTCAGCCAGGTGTGGAACAGCCCTTTCTCCAGGCTTCAAGCACCGCCCCAGAACATCCTTTCTTAAAGTTATTTCATTTCCACCAAGAATAACTGAACCGTATTTTCTTTGACTTGGGGTGGGGAGGAAGCTGGCTGATTTTCAAGTCAAGGTATTGACTTGATTTTGGTAAGACCAGAAGTCAGCAGTACAGACTGGGACACCACAACCAGTTCAAGTGGCTGTCCTGCTGGCTAGGAGGGCCCACGCTCCCCCCGTTACTGCACACAAAACCTGCACCCAGTCCATGACACACTGCATCACTCGAGACAAGGCTGCTGAGATGAGGCAGAGATATGTCTGAGCCCCTGCAGGGCTCTTCTCACCCAGGGAAAGAGAGAGGGACCACCACCACTGCCAGGAGGGCAGGAGGCAGAGGGGTTGCAGGAGCTGCCAGGCCACATGCCAAGAGAAACAACATCATCCAGCTGAACCAACAGCCTGTGCCTTCACTTTTATTACAGCCAGGAGCTCCCCTTACATTTAAGCTACTTCTGTGACAAACGGAAAATTTCCAATATTCTTGAGATAATGGGACCAGCCCCACAAGTTTTCCATGCAGAAGACCGAGTCCCGTGCCAGCCGCTTTATGAGCAGGTAGGTGCCACACAGTCCTGCTGCCCCCATGACAAGGAGCCCTCGATTAATTATCTGCAAGTGTCAAAGAGAAACCCCAGTGTCATCAGAGGTTTGCTCCTACCTTGCAGCACCAAGCGAAGTCTTCACACCTGCATCCACCTGGCAATATCCCACCACCAAAGCTCCCCCCCTGCAGCTGAGCAGTGCTGGCGTGCAGGATGCTCACGAGGCTCATGGCATGGGGAGGATAGGCGCCACCACTGACCAACCTTTTTCTGCCATTTCCAGCGCTGAAGTGCCTCATGGTAGCGAATTCTGGTGAAGGTCACCTGGGAGGGTTGCAGGAGCACATCACCACCTCAAAGCCAGACAGGAGGAGCTCGTGGCAGCTCAGGCAGTGGGGACCAACGTGCTGGCCTTACCATGGTGTACAGTGGGACAATGGTGGAAGGCATGAGGGTGTGGAGGAAGTTGTCTATGTGCTTCCGGAAAATGAACCACGTTGAATTCACATGCTCACGCATCTGTGACAGAGCAACCATCACCCCTTTGCAGGGCGTCTTGGCAGAGCCCCCTGCATTTTGCTAGCTCTCCCGCTGCCTGTCCAGGGGGTCACCGCAGGAAGCAGAGCCTCCCCAGCCCCAGTGGCATTCCCAAGGAGCTCTTAGGCTAAAGTCTGCTGGGGTGAGAGCCCAACCAGAGTCTTGCCAGAGCCCCTGCGGCATTCCCAAGGAGCTCTTAGGCTGAAGTCTGCCGGGGTGAGAGCCCAACCAGAGTCTTGCCAGAGCCCCTGCCTGCCGTGTGCATCCTAACAGGGTGCTGCTGTGTGCACGGCCCACGGAACCACAAGTCTGTGTGCAGCTTGCCTACCTCTACGTAGTTGTACATGGCTAAGTCTGAGATCGCATGGTCATCTGGCACCCTCAGCCTGGAGAACTCAGGGAGGCAGGCACCTGGGAGAAGAAAGTGGCAGCTCATGGGCAGCTCCCCAGAAAGATATCCAGCTGCCTTCAGCTGCAGAGGGACCCTCCTCTGCTCTTGCTCCTCCCTGGCCAGGTCACTCACCAAGGTTGTTGTGGAACTGGTCCATTAATTCATCAAAGACCAGACAATCCTCAAAGCCCTGGGAGGAAAATTAGAGGGTAAATAGACAGAAGGAACCACATGTTCACAAGAAGTGCCCTCATGGATGCTTAGCTAGTGTAGCTGTTCACACGTGCAGGGTCCCACTGACCACAGCTTCAGAGCAGGAGTCTTACTCAAGGTCACTCTGCCAGCAGTCTTGCAGAGAAATCCAGGGGGTTACCTTTCCCAGCAGCCTGGGCCTGCCCTGCTGGACCCCCCTCCCATGCAGTCCTCTGCCCCATGGGAAGGCGGCACCACTACCCCCATCCCCTGTTCTCCCCGGAGGACAGCTGAGTCTTAGTGAGCAACCAGGTGCCTGAGGGGAGTTCAACAACTGCCGATGCAGAGGACATTAGACCGTGGGACAGGCCAGCCCGTAAACTCTCTGGAGCTACACTTTGAAACCTGGCATTTCTGAGTGAAAACAGTGGGGATGCAACTGACACAGGCCAGGGCCAGCCATGAACTTACTGCATTCATGCCCTGACCATAGAAGGGCACAACAGCATGCGCAGCATCTCCCATCAGGACGCACCGGGAAGCAAGGTGGTAGGAGGAGCACTTCACCGATATCATGGCCTGGGCTGGCAGCAAAAAGTAATCGTGCTTCAGCTCTCGCCTTCAGGCAAAACAACAGATACTTCACTTGTGGGACCACAAGAGACAAGAAGAGCAAGTCATGCCACATGCAAGCTCAGGAAGCCAGGGCCACGGGCACTGTCAACATTCGGATGCAAAAACCAAGCCTATTCACTAGGATATTTGTGCTGGAAAAAATGTGGAAGCCAGAAAACCTATTTCATTAACTTTCCCTATGGACCAAATATTTTGTCTGCAGGTTTTAAGCTCTGCACACGGCTTGACCGTGAGTAAGAGTGTCATCAACATCTCAGTCCTCTTACCGGGAGCATTTGTGGATGGTGGTCACTGTAGGAAGTATATACTGGAGGATATCTGAGTGTCTAAATTTATATAAGGTCCTGTGATACTGTCTCCTTGAGAGGAAAGGAAACTGCGTAACACAGCTGAGACCTTCGTATCAGCCAAAAAAAGCCCATAATAGATAACTATGTTGCAAAGCAGAAGCATTAATAGTGTGGGCTGGAGCTCCCAGGGTCTGGGGAGCTTCCCTCTTTGCAGGAAAGTGACGACACGCTGACCAGAGCCACGGCCATCAGGACGTGTGCTGGAAAGGCTGATCCTGGTCCCCACTGCCACCAGGGCCCCCAGGAAGAGCGGGATGCTCCAGCTCTGTGCTGCTGCCCTTGTGCCGTTTGCCCAGCAGCAAGAGGGTCCCTACTGCCCAGGGAGCAGCACGCCACTGGGAACTGCCTGCTCTTGTGTCTCACAGCCCTGATACTTGTTTTAGCCATACAATCAGTAAGTGCCAGACTTTGTTTAGTCAGCACAGTGGTTTGGGGTTTTTTTTGCCAAGCCCAGCTTTTCTCGGTCTGTTAGCTAAAATCTCAACATTTGCGCAACTCAGCTATCTGAACAGCAGGACTACCTTCGCACTGCTGGTTTCGGCGTGCAACCCTTACCTTCGCTCTAGTGGAGTCACTTTGCTCACCCACCTCTAATGTCAAAAACCCAAGGCTTATGAACAGCTAATCCATCCCTTGAGTTCAAAGCCTTTAACAGCAATATGAAAGCAGCAGGAGGTCATCTGCTCTTTGTTCCCACAGTGGCAGGGCCTGGGCTGTGTCTCCAAGGGACAGAGCAGTGCTTGTGTGCAACTCCATCAGAAACTGCCATGGGATGGGGATGTGTCCTGCTGCTGGGACTGCTATTCCAGTGCAGACGCAATGCAGACCTCGGTCTGTTCACTCCCCCTCCTTCAGACCTACAGGCTATGGGGATCCACCTCAACAGCGTTCACAACCCCTTGGCCCACCATCTTCAGCAGACTCTCTGTCACCAGGACCCCAAGGCTGGATGGGGATGCATCCCCTGGCTTTGCAGCACTGTGTTGATGAGCGAGCAGGGGAGATCGGAACACTTACTCTCCGATGAGGGGGATGGCATCTGGGAAGTGGGTCTGGAAAAAACGCAGCACTTGCTCGCCTGTTGTGAGTTTCTCAAACTCCTCAAAGGGCATGAAGAGTGTGCAGGTGAAGGACTTGTCCTGCCAGCCAGGGAGGAAGGTCAGAAAGAAGTTCAGAGGCCATAGAGAGCATCTGGCACCTGGAGTAGCAGCTCAGTGCCCAGTCTGTCACCCGGCAATCGCAGTGACCAGCCTGCACAGCAGGGACAAGCACCTGGCCACCCTATTTCCCATGGTGGACTTGCACACACTGCGGGGCAAGCAGGGGGGAGACAGAAATGGGCAGCATGTGATCTGCCAGCATGGGCCTGGCACGCTGCCCTGGTACTCCTGAATCTGGTTTATAACATCCAGCTGCAGAGAGCTGGGGGGGCTTGGGTGGGCTCAGATGTGTGGGCAGAGAGAAGTGGCACAGGTATCTGCTCAGCGCTGTGAGGCAGGGCTGGCTCTGGGGGTCCTGCCCTGCACCCCCCCAGGTTGTGGGAAGCCTGGCACAGGCTGGGGGTCCCTCCTGGCACCTTGTCAGCCCTCCCAGCCCCTGCCAAGTGCCTGCCACCACAGGCAGTTCATCCCCACAAGCTCCATCCCGTGCCCCAAGGGAGTGTGGCTGTTAGTTATTACCATGTTGGGCAGTGCAATCATCATGAAGGTGTTTCTTGGCCAGATATGGAGGTAGTTTGGTTCCATGGCAAACTGAAAGAGAAGGAAAATCGCCTTGTGTCCCTGACTTGCCCTGCTCAGCTTCCCCAGCCCAGCTTCTGGTTCCCTTCCACATCAGCACACCATTTCCCATCCTTTGTACCACGAGAAGACCCTATGACCACAGGGCCCCTTTCTGGTACCTGATGCTTCAAGGAGACACAGAGCAAGAGCAAGAGGAAAGGGTAGGAAAGATGGACAAAAATCTGCTGGCTTGCAATCACTGATGTCCTCACAGACATGTTCTCGTATCCCCAGGACCTCTCAGAGCTAGAGTTAACCCCACCACTCCAGGGCAGGCTCTCTAGGATTTTTGCAGCCAGGTACCAAGACATTGGCCCCACCACTGGAAGAGGAAGAGATGCCTGACTTCTCCTAGGAAAGTTTTAATCCCTTGGCTGAGCCCCAAGTGAGAAATTAGTTTGTCTGGAGCTGCTGTAGCAGAGCTACCATGAGGGGAGCAGGGTGTCCCATCTGCAAAGGTGGTAGCAGCCCCCAGGACAAGCACACTTACGTCTCCATCTTTGGGAGGGATGGTCAGCTCCATATAGCCGTGAGGAATGTACTCATGACTGTAGTTAAAGCGCATTTGCCTCATGAACTGCTTTCTGACTGTTGAGAAGGCTCCATCACATCCCACGATGAGATCGTAGGTAATTTCCAATGGCTGCTGGTCAGATCTGAAAGCAAGAGAGTCCCTTGGGTCAATCCTGCTGTAACTCCAGGCCAGCTCAGCACTGCTGGGCACAGTGGATCTGCCTTTTGCAAAATACCAGGGTCACCTCCAGCATTATTAATCTTCTAGAGTGAGGGAAGCCTGGCTTTCACTGACTGGGAAGCTCAGCATTAGGATAAATAATTATCCTGTAGGTTGTCAAAAGCATAACTCTGCCAGATCTACCCAAGGATGCAACAGGCACTGTTGGAATAATGCTGCTATTCTGTAGAGCCTGCATCCCCGAGTGGATGGGGGGGCATGACCAGAACTTAACACAACTGTGAAACAAGGTCATTAGCTGCCCTCCCTGATGAGCAATCTGTCCCTGAAAACCAGCACTATGGAGACTGGCATGGTTATTCCCTGCACAGGTCAGCAAGCATGTGCCTAGTCTACTGCCAGGCTGCTGGGGGGTTAGGGAATTGCTTAAATTTTTTTCAGCAGCCCCATAAACCCTGCTTTGATGTCTCTCCTTTCCAAAGCTGACACTGAGTTTTGCCTGCTCAGTAATAACACGCTAGTTTCAAACTGAGATTGCTCAATTGTTTGAGAGTTTATGAATGATTAAGCAGAAACTAACTGAACACAGCACTTGATCCCAGGCTTGCACAGGGATTACCTTTTTATGGTTAACTTCCCCAACTCTGCATTGCACCCCAGGAGCTTGTGTCCAAAGTACAGTTTCGTGTTGGAGTACTTCTCAGCAGCTGTGAAAAGAAAAGACAACTAAATGTAGAGACTTGTACTGTGACCCCAAAAATATTTCCAAGGGATCCCTAAATTATAGGGACTTTTGCCATTATAGCAAATAATATTGCTGTGGTGAGTGATGGCCGGCAGGCAGGGGCACGCTAGGACTGCATTTGGTCAACTCTGGTGAAAACTATTTTAAAAGTGCAAGGAATCCTGCAAAGATTTCTTTTTTCCCTGCAATGACATGAGTCATTGATCTGTTTCCACCACCACTACATTGTATTTCAGGATGGTATGCGGTGCCTGTAGTCAACGGGAAATTCGGGGAAATTTGGCCTGGCCTGATTACACACTTTGCCACAGTGCTCCAATTTCTATTTTTCTTTGTACAATCAGGGGTTGTGGTAAATGCCATGAACGATGGCAAGGCTGAGGAGGTATCTCCTGCTTTGGCTGGTGAATTTCTGGGAGCAGACTCCAGTGCCAGGAGACGGGGAGCTGAGGCAGCTCCCACTCGAGGGCAAAGGAGGGAGAGCTGCTCCTTCAGGATTTCTGCACACACAGAAAGGCCTCAGGGGGACTTGTTTGAATATCCTTTTGTGTCAGACAAGAAGCAGGGAAACAGCACAGGTTTTCTTCTTAAACACACAGCTAGCTCACGTTTGCACTTTCTGAGAGCCAGGTGCCCAAAGTCTCCTGTTCATGGGGCAAACCCTAAATCCTTGCTGAACGGGGTATAAAAGGGTTTGCAAACAGACCTGGCAACCTACCTGTTAGCAGCTCTCTGTTTAGGTTTGCTCTGTCCACAGAGAGAATGTACTGCAAGGCAAACAAACACAGGGTTCAGGAGGCATTACTGAAGGATGCTCTGCATGGCCAGACAAGAAACATCACCCTCTCCAAACAGCCCCGCCGAACCCAGGGGGTCATGCAATCCCCTTCCCACTCACAGCATCCTTTCTAAGAGTGTGAGCCCCAGGCTGTCCACCACACAGAGCTACAAAAGCCGTCAAAGACCCCTTGTGCTCTGCAAAGCGTCTCCGAGTGGCAGCACAAGACCAGTACCTGGTTCTTTTTCCCGTAGGGGATAGAGTACTTCTTCCCCGAAGGTGTATGTATCCTCCTTGCCCACATGGGAATGCCTTTGGACACAATCTGAAAGGGAAGGGAACACAACCCAGCCTTCTGGCCAAAGCTGAGTTGCTGAGGGGCAGGGCACAAGCTATCAAGCGCCATTCCCCCTGTGCACTGCACTCCAGGCAGAATGGGATGCTCTCTGCTCATACATTTTCGTGTGGCTATCTAAGTTATTGGGGAAAATTTTACATGGCTGTCAATGCCGAGTCACTACATTTTACTGAGATTAGTTACAAGCTTATTCTCATAAAAATCAGCGGAAAATTATTTTTAGATAGAAGGGACATGAAAAGCCCCAGGGTGCTGGACAGGGCAAGGTATGACAGCCAAATTACATCCTGGTGCTGGGATATGAGCTGTTGAAGCCTGGGCTCCTTCTCTGCAGGGAGCCAGGGGCCAGGAGATCCCACCACTGCCAACAGCTGGATGTTAAATGGTAGCAAGCATACTGCAGAGGAGTGCTGGGCTCTGAGCCAAGCGTGCTATGCAGAAGTTGGTGTGCACGGATTTCAGGGGTCAGCTCAAACCTCAAGGTTTTGTGGGAAAATACAAATCTGGGCATGTCAGTGGAGAAACCAGCCCCTTTTATCGCATCCTGCTGGTACTCCAGCTCTCTTGGGAGTCCACCTACTCCTGTCCCATTTGCCCTTACTCTCCAGGAGGGAGGAGAGCATGGGGGAGAATTAAACACTGGAAGGTGTTGTCTGAGTGTTGGTCTCACAGCGAAGCACCCTCTGCCATGAGCAGAGCCCAGCTGCCTGGGGTTGGGTGCTGCCCCCAGGCTGGGGGAGATCCCCATTGGCAGCTGTGCCATGAAGCAGTGGAGAGCCAGGCTGCGGGCATGCAGTGGGAGATGTCTACCTCCACTCTCACGAAAGCAGAGCTACTGCTGCGGTGGCCCCTGTGTGCTTCGGGAGCAGAAGAGAGCCCATCCATCACCAGCTGAAGTCAACAGTGTTTTAACCACAGAGACCCCACCACTGACAGAAGCTGCCAGGGTACCTGGTTTTCCATCCCCACAGCTCGGAGGGCTTGGCGTCCTCTGTGGGACAGGGCCAAGTTAATGCTTCTGCCACGGGCAAAGCTGGCCACCCGGATATCTGCACGGAAAGAGCAGTTGGTTATGGAGACCTGATACCACAACCTGGTGCAGGCAGCATCTCCTGAAATCCCTGCAGAGACAGCAGGTGGGGTAGTGGGGAGTCCCCATCCCCCCACTCTGCATGCAGAGAGGGCAGGTATCAGAGGGCACATTCAGCTGTCGGGAAGGCAGCTGAGCAGCTTCAAGGGCCTCTTTCTCCCTGCCTCCTCTAGCCTAGAAGAATCAGCTGCAGCCAAGTGCTGCAAAGGGAATGCCGGATCCTGACAGCTCCCCACAGTGCCGGAGGGCACGTTGTCACTAAGAGCCTCTAAGCAGAGAGAGCCAAGTGATGAATGCCTGGCAGCTTCTGCTGAGACCCACATATTGACACTTTTCGGGACACTGGCAGGTCACCTTCTCCATCACTGTTCGGATGGAAATGTCTTGGTGCTGGCCTGTTCCTCCTCCAAATAGCCTCACTCAGGCTTCCTGGGTTGTCCAGCCAGTGCGTGTAGCAGAGCCTCATCCCAATAGCTTTCAGGGTTGCATCTCAGCACAAGAAATGGGCCAAAAACTGGAGCAAAGTGGTAAAATCCATCCAACTCAGAAGGCAGGTAAGAGCAACCAGAGGTGTTTTGAACCTGTGAAACTTCTAGCATATACAACATCCATCCAGCAAAGAGTTTAACAGTTAAACCATGATGAAAAGCCATTTGCTCTTGCTCTGAGCCTGCAGCCTGCTGGGATTACTTGGGGCTGGCTGCTATGACCCCTGTTTCTGCGGTGGGGACCCAGAACTGCGTGCAGGACAGGGACAGGGAGCTGTGCAGCAGAATTGCCTGTCCCAACGTCTGCCCGAGGAGGAAGAGTTATGACAGAGACCACGTGTCACAAGGAGCTTCTCCTTCCCTTCACTGCATGTTAAAGCTGAGTTTCACCTTCCATGGTGTCATTCTCATCTGCCGCTTGGCTTGCCATCTCTGCCCAGGTTTTATTCATCTGTCAGCTGATAGACACTGAAGGCAAACGATTTCTCTCCCTTTCAGCCAGCACCTGGACTCCAAATTATCAGTTCTCTGTTGCGGTGCCCTGCGGAGCTGGAGGATTCCTGAAAGCACTCCATCTATCCTTCTGCCCCTCTTGCCACCAGCCCTCCTCACCACCAATGGCAGCGGTTACCAGTCAAGCGATGCTTTTAACCCTAACAGAGATGCTGCAGCATTAACAACAGCTGTTGCTTCCAAACTTCTGACCCAGCTTGGTTCAACAGCACTGTGCCATAATTCTTCATGCAGAGACCAACTTTCAAAGGTGAGCATCTGAGTCAATATTTAAGCCAAGAAAATTAAAAAGGGCATCATTTTAGTAGCTGAAGGGTGGGTTGCCTCCACGCAAGACAACACATTTCAAATAAATGCTCCCCCCCACCACAGGAGCTAAAGGGAAGAGTGAAAAGAATATCTCCAAAGTGCCACACTTTCAGAGTTCATTTTCTTTCTGCAGTTTCAGTGAGCTCACACAGTTCCTCTTTTGCTTCTTCAAGAACTATTATCAATAAAGGGACAGAAACATTAATAAAGCAGTAATGATCAGGCTGAACTTACCTTCTCTGGCTTCGTAAACATCAACATGGAAACCTCGTCTAGCAAAGAAACAGGCATTTAATGCACCCACCTACAAGAGAAGGATCAGGAATGGTGGATGAAGTGTTCAGTAGCTATATAGTAGCTATACCACAGATAACTACTGAGATGCATCAGGGGAAAGAGGCAGTCAGGGGATGCAGCTCAGCATACACAGGAAGACCCTTTGATCAAGAACCTTAGAGGACTTCTTCCTGGAGAGAAGTCCTCTGGCACCCCTGATGTGCCTGCAGAGCCTCCGAGACAAAAGTCACCCATCAAAACTCATCGTATAAAGTCATACCAAGTTCAGGGCTTGTTTACACACAGTGATTAATTGCATCAGGGCTAACCCCTTCAGCCAGAGACAACAGGAGCTCCCTGCTCCTCTCCGGATTATATTTATCTTCCTCAATAGGATTCAGGGTGCTGCAGCATTCCCTTGGGAACACAGTGGGGGAAGCTAGACCTGTGCAAAAGCAAGATGTTACCTTAAAAAGGACAGTACACACACAGTTCTGCTTGTTATTTAAATGTATGCCTGTCTTTCTTGTTTAATTTCCATCATTAATCACTCAGTAGTAGTAGTCAGCCTGTAGTCAGAACTACAGACTCTTACGTCATCACTCTTTTCCAGCAGCACGGGGACCAAGAAGCTAACGGCCAAAAAGTCAAAAGAGAGATTTAGGTGCTGCAGTGCTCCATGCCATCCTTTAGAGCCAGACCACTCTGCAAGTAGCAGTGGAGGAAAACCATTCCCAAAGAAAAGTGGGCAGAGGAAGGCATTTCCTCTTAGCCTAGCGTTTACCAAGTCTCAGTCCTCGCAAAGCATTTCACATTAGTGACTTGGTTAAAGCCAGAAACAGCCAAGGGGCAGGAGAATCTGGCAGCCCAAACGAGGACTGTTATTTAGTGTACCTGGGCGCCATTGCTCCACCTTCCAAACACCTTCCTCTGAGAAAAGGACTCTCGGCAGCAGGATTTATTTGCACACACTGTTCAAGGCAAGTGCGCACCACAGACATGCATTGCATCTCTGGGATATCTCAGCAAGAAAGCTTTCCCTCGAGGGAGAGAGCCATTCTCCTCCTACAAACTCTTAGCTGCAAAGGAGCCTTGCTGCCTCCCGCAGTGGCAGCTCAACCAACTCCTCCATAACATCCCGTCATCTGAAGGAGGAATGATTTTAAGAAAAACATTCACCCCACATCCAAGCAATGCTTTCGCAGCCCCGGCTCCCTGGCAAATGCGGTCACTCAGCAGCCAAATTGCATTTCCTACCAGACCACCACCGACAATGGCAACTCTTTTCCCCTGTGGGTCACCGGGCTCCATGGCTGGGGCAGCCCCCAGGTCGCAGGTTCTTACTGCTGCGTCCCTGCTCCCTGTCCTGCTGCGCTGCCCTTGCCAGCAGGGAGGGGAAGGGGAAGGACGTGGGTGGCTGTCACGCTTGGGTTCTTATCCCCTGGTTCATATTAAAGTTTAACTCCCAGCCCAGAGACTGTCGGTGAATCAGCCTGGCTGCGGGGCCAGCCACACTGAGCCTTAGGTGAAGAGACGTGAATGTGGCGTTATTCAGTCAGACCTTATTAAAAGGCCTCTTTTGAAAATTGTAAAGCAATTCTGCAACCTTCAAGGACCTCCTAATGAAATGCACACAGAGCAGGAGGAGAACTTGCATCTGCTGGGCTTTTGCTGGTGCTTCGCTGGGCTGCAACTGCAGAGGCATCGGTGGGACGATCCAGAGTAACTCCTGGAGCACTCTCCTGAGGGTGGGATGTGAACCACACTGCTTGCCCAGGGGCCTGATCCCATCTGTGAGGACATCTTTCACCCAAGGAAGCTGTGTGTGGCTCAAGCTTTTTGGGGTGTGATGCTGAGCAGAGGGTCCATACCTAATCTGTAGAAGCTTTCCAGGACTTGGATGAGGGTGTGAGGAGACATCTTGGCATGCACCATTTCACATGCCCACCCTTAGGAGGAAGTACCCTGCTGAGCCAATGCTACACACAGTAAGCTTTTAAAAGGGAGGATCCAGTTACAGCCTACACACAATAATTAAACAGCAGACAGTGAAAACACCTACATTAACATACACCAACTACCATTTATTGCCAAACCTGCAATGCACAGCACAAAACAGCACATTTGTCTCAAAAGAGCAAGACCAAATCCCCGTATAAGCACAGCACCATTCTCCATTGTGCATCTTGATTCCCGGTGCAGCAAGGGCCAGCTGCTCCCGAGGGGCTGGGGAGCAAGCACCACACCGCACCCCCAACCTGCAGTACCATGCAAGCAGAGTACATGCAGGACAGCATCAACAGGACCCACAAGCAGCCCCAGGCCCAAGCTTAAATGGGACTGCTGGCCTTGGGGAGGGCAGGGGTCCCAGGTGGGGCTGGTTGGGGTTGTTAAAGGCTATTAGTGCCTGCAGGCCCTTGGCACTGCATCCAAACGAGTTGCCACTGAAGACCCTCCATTAGGTTTCTCTGACCTACGCAGCAGTGAATTGATCCATGCTATCTGATTGACTCACACACACAGAGCAAAGAAAACAGAAAAGAGAGGGCAAAGAGCAAGGTAAGTTTTACATAGTAAATAAATTGTTCATTAATTATTTTCAGACCACAGACAGCACACCATTAGCTTCCAGCAGTGACAGTTATTATTTCGAAATATCACTCACAGCACCCTTTGCATACTTGTCTGGTAGGCTTTATAGATTACTCCACCACCCTGGCTTACCAATTTGATAGCAGCACTTTAAGGTACGCCAATTAATTCATGGATTCCTGTGGATAACACAGCATACAATCGTGTAACTAAAGCTGGTCTCGTAATACTGCTTTCTGCACAAGCAGCCTTGGCCACAGTCTGTGTGCCTGCTCTGGAGGCAGGAGGCATGGACACATGGGAAAGCACCCGACCCATTGGTGAGCAGTACTATGTGGTACGGTAAACGGGCCACAGTTTGAAAGTTTTTTCTTCCAAGATGATACACTTCAGCTTCTCACTGCCAAATGTATCTCCTTAGCTACTGACAATAGTTCTTGGCAAACCAGACTAAGCTTTGCCAGTCAGTGCCTATCTATGCCCAGTGCAATGTCTTTTCTTCTGGGTAACCGTTCCAAACAAAATTTAGGTCTGTGGGTTATCTTCATCAGATTCACCCACAGACTGCACCAGGCAAAAACAACGTGAAGATGTTCTCCATTTTAAAAACAGGAGAAGGTGGGAAGACATTGAGAAAATGCTCCTAATTCATTGTTTATCTTTCCGTATTAAACACAACCAGGCTGCTGAGAGCATGAAAAAGTATCACTTGATTAAAACACTGAGCGAGCCTTCTGAGGAGTTTTAATGAAAACAAAAAGAACAGGATAGCATGGGCTAGGATTAAAGCCTGCCCTCTGAAAATTAGTGGGAAATGTAAAGAGAGGAAGAGTGTTTGATTTATGTTGCTGAAGAAAAAGATGTGCCAATATCCAAGGAAAAACCTCAGGATTTTTATTTTTTTTTTTAATGAAGTCTAAACCCTGATTATATGAGGGAGAGGTTGGGAAATAATGAAGCAAATGTACACAATTCCAGGCTGCTTAAATCGCCTTCCAATAGCTCTTTCAGAAGAAAACCATGGGTAGCTTTGTAAATGTCAGATTTGGGAGAGACTGAGAGTCAGAGTCCTCCTGGGGCAGAAAACATGGACTGCGGTTCGTTGGGGGTAGGCATTGCACGTTGAAACCCAATGGGTTCTTTCTTTCTTTTCTTCTCCACTGAGAATTATTTATCCAAATACTGCATAAAGCCAACTCACACAGGTAGGGCAGAATGCTGGTCTTCAGGAAAATCCAATGCCAGGATTTTTTTCTGCTATGCAGATAACTTGCATTTGGATCGTTCCTGCTCATCTTTAGTTCCCTGAATAGGTAATTACTGTAGGACAAGTATATACGCAAGGGAGTAAAACCAAAAATGCTGAGGGAGGAACACCTTAGACTGATGAGGTTTGGCAACTAAACCCTCATTCAAGCACCCTGGGTTAGTTTGCATTATCCTCCCCAGGAGGGCAGCAGTCCCCTTTGCAAGGGGCATTTCCTCAAGTTGCACATGGAGCTGTGTCATACTCATTTGCAAGGGCTCAGATAACACTGGTATTAAGATTATTTCATGCCCAGGGGCTGCTGTGGACTGCCAAGCCTGCAAGACACTTTGGGATGGGTTTTCGTGATTCTGTGAAAAGACAGCAAAAAAAGTGGTGATTGCTTGTGGCTGGTCTGGACTTGGAAGATGAGAAGAAACAACTGAACTAGCAGAAACAGGTGAGCAGACCACAGGTGCATGGTACGTTTGTTCTGAACATCTGCAGTCTTTCTTCTGCTCACTTCTTGTACCGACAATGTGCAGTCATACAGACATTAGGCTGTCAATCAAGCAGATTCTTTAGGAACTATTCAAATACAGGTTGACCTCAGCAATGCTATGGTCCACTTGCAGAGGAACACGTACTGTCAGTATGTGGGCCACCTGCAACAAGAAAAGTGGCTTTACTGTGTTTGGTAATAGCCAACAGTGCATGCTTGCTGCAGCTGCAAAAGGATAGTGTAGATGTGTCAGAGCTCATAATTCATGGTGGAAGGTAGCTGAAGAAGAGGAAGAAGACAGCTTAAAAGCCATGACAAGATCTTCTTTTGCTGATTTCTGCAAACAGCTAAATGCACTGATTCTGGAAGGAGCCAAGAGGTCTTTACCAGTACAGATTACAAACCCATGTAAAATTGAAAGGGGTAGAAATGTTTATCCCTTATAATCTTATTAGGTAAATAATCTGTTCAGGAATTCAAATCCCATGCTAAAGAGGCCCATACAGATACCCCTGCCAGCAGGTTGCCCATGCCTGAGGATGCAGCTGCCTCCATCCTGTCCTTCTGTTCACTAAGGCTTTGAAAGAGCCATAGCACAGAAATAAAAGCTGTGTTCCTATCGATGCAACAGTGAGTCCCCATCCCAAAGCCCCCAGCCACCCCACCACACTCTAACAATGTGCATTTCTTTACCAGCCTCGGCATGTAAGAACATTCTAGCACAGCTGCTTCCATGCCTGCTTTCTTGCTATCCCCTCCTGATGTACTTGGCAAGACTACTGCTCGCTCTTGGCTCAGATCCTCCCCCAAGGCCCCTCCTGCCACTGGCATTCACATGAGCAGGCTAGTTCGAACACTAGTCCTGGGTGTGATCTGCTCACACCTAGAAAGCTGACCAGGACAAGCTCAGAGATAGCAGGGAAAGCACAAGCAAGTGAGCCCCTGGAGGAGCTGGCTGCTGACCTCTGCTAAGGGCTCGAGGGCTCTACAGACCTGAGGGCAGCCTGAGGAAAAGTCCGTCCATTTCTGCACTTGAAAAAACACCCCAGCTGCAAGCACAGGCTTATCGCAAAAGCTTAGCTTTATTTCTGAGTACTCCCCTCCCTTTGTACCATTTTCCTTAGCGAGTGGTGGTAGGTATTTTCCAGGAATTTCTGATTAGGAAATGTCTCAGCAGTGTTTTAAGAATATAAATCCTACTGGGAACCTTAGCCTGACTGTAAAACACATGCAGCCCTTATTTAGCAGGTGTCCGCTGAGTTCACAGTGAGACCCAAAACCCAGGGTAACAACGACTGCAGAGCAGAGCCATGCAGCATTGCTGGGTGGTGGCTCTGTGTGGCAGGGACACAGCTTGGTATCATCTGCAGACCTTGTCTCATCCTCATGTTTACTCCACAGTAAGCAAGGGTTAATTACTCAAGTTATAAGATTGAGTGTATCAAATCATCACTTAACCTGCCTCAATCCCATTGTTGTGTTAAAGACGATATTCAGGACTGGCCTTAGTGAAGAACCATGAAGGCATGGGATTGTCTGGTCTACCTTGCTACCCCACCTGTGCAGGAAAGAAGGGCTAAAAGTTTACATTGTGGCTGCCCGTTTACTTACGTCGGCGGGGCAGAGAGCATGCTGCCAGTCCAGTGATGTGCTGTGGATGTGGATGGGAAGCCCCCACGGGGCACTGGGAGCACCCCTGTGGGAGGGTAGTGGTGGTGGTGGTGCACCGCAGATGGCCTGGGCCTGTCTGCTTTCACAGCCAGGGGAGCAGCAAACTGCAGGTCCTTGTTGGAGAAAGACAAAGGGCAATTTGTGAAATCTGTGCCCCCATGGGAAAGGTCCCTGGCCACACCTTGGTAAAGGAAGTCCTTCAATATGCGTCTGGAGATGGGTTTTGCAGGCTCCAACACAGAAGGTCCAGCAAACACTTGGTGATTTCAGATTTCACCTGATATTCAGAGGCACTCACACCCCACTCCCCGCACTGTGGGTGTGATTGATTGGTAGATAGGGTGACTATCCTACCAGTCTACATCAGGGAAATGCACAGTGACAGGATGGCCTGGGGAGGAAGCTGGGGACCGGGGGGATGCATGCTCTTCCTCTGCTATCTTCCCTTAGATGCGAGGTCCTCCACAGAAAGTTGCAGATGAGTCCGCTGGCTCTCCCAGCACCAGTGTCTGCCCCAGACATCTCCCTCACGGCAAGGGGGAAAGAGTATTCAAAACCAGAAACTGCAAATTTAAAGGAAAATGGAAAAGGACTTCTGTCCGAGGCAACGCTCAGTGCAGCTCTGACATGAGGAAGAGCTGGCACTGCCTACCATTTCCATGGCAAGTGCACCCTGGGACCATGACTGACGAAACCAGCGGGCCCCTCTGTGCTGCAGATGGCCTCCTGGGACGTCAGTGCCCTGAAACGCGAGAGTTAGCAGCTGCTGTCAGAGGCTTTCTGTCTGGGGCAGACATTTGGTCCCAACAGGTGCAGAATCCTATCAGCTCCCTCCAGGCCATGGGATGGGCTATGGAGGACGATTGCATTTCCTACCCCCCCATTAAACCTGGGCCTTGGGCACTTTTAAGCTGTTTGTTGCTTTTGCAAATAGCATATAGAAAAGGTGTGAGTGGGCTGGGTAATGACTGCAGAAGTATGGGAGTTACATTCTCAGCACCTGGCAACCTTAACATCCAAGAAAAAGAAAACAAATCTTTCTTACAGCACAGGGAAAAGACATAGTTAGCCTGAAAATGGAGGGGTAGGGAAAGTACAGCGGAAGTTTTTGCAGCATTGGGACATCCCCTCCTCCCCAAAGAGCAACTGTCCTTGCTTCTTAGGTAATAAATGCTACAGAGTAGAGACTAGAGATACGTTTTTCCAAAGCACTTAAGGACACTAAGGAGCTATATCACCATGTTAAAAATAGCTTAGGAATTGGGCATCTAAGGATATGTTCAAAATTACGTACCTCTGGTAGGCAGTGGACACGTTTTGGAGAAATCCCTATAGGCATCTACACACCAAAATATCCTTAAGATCTGTCCTTTCAGAGCTCAGTAGCCATTGATTTTCAGTGAGACAGGAACTAGAGCAGTGGGGGTCCAAGTATGATCACAAAATCTGTGCTTCACCTGTAGCCCATTTCAAACTGCTGGGTCAAATTTTACCAGTTGCAGGAATTGTGATACAAATATTGCCCTGTTGTTTGCAGCAAGTGGACCTGCAGCAGCAGACGCCCAGTGTAGATGTCCTCCATGCATAGCCTGTTAGTGGTTCAACTGTACAGGCCAAATAATTTTCAGAGCTGGACTGAATCCAGTTTGCACATGTGGAGGAGACATTCTTCCACTGAGTCCTGTCACAGTGCTCATCATGGTAAAAAGGCAGGCTGTGCTCTGCTCAGTAACAGTCATCTGGTGCAGTGGGTTTGAAGATGCGCACAGCTGTTAAATGTCCCTGACTTTCTGCAGGTTTTGTCCAAGCCCTGCACCCTCCCAAGGAGATCAACCATTGCCTTGTGTGAGCAAGGATGCCCTTCGGACTCCAGTGTTGTTACCTGCTGTGCGTGCTGAAGCAGGGGAGAGCTGGCTCCAGCAGACTGTGTGAACGCCATTGGTGGCAGAGCCTTCAGCATCATGTTCTGCATGATGATCTGGTGCATCTGAGCATTCTGCATCAGCATCATCTCTACCATATCTGGGAAGAAGTCACCCCAAGGAAGAACATAAGAGCTTTATCAGCAACTGACAAGCAGCAGAGGCATCTTGGTAAGTGCCCTCCAGCATACAGACTGCAACCAAGACAAAGCAGCTGAAAGGGACACGTAAAGAATATCAGCATTACTTGGCCAGGCAGTGCAAAATTAATGTCTATGAATAAAACCGTTCAGACTAGCTCTCCTGTTTCTCCTCCCTTCTACAAGAAAGCTGCTGTTGAGCATCTTCTGTCTGTTAGTTTCCCTACAAGCCCACCCCTCTGGCTATGCTGACTGGCAGGCTGGAGAAGGGCAGAGCACTAGAGCTCTCTCGCTTACTCCAGCACAGACTGGTTCCTTACAGTGGTCTCCACTGCTTCGGCTCAAGATCATTGCTTTCCATGTGAGAGGTTTCCTCAACTTTACGTGATATTGCAGTGCTGCCTTGAAAGTCCATGGCACTCGCATCAAATCTATTTACCATGGTCTCTGGGTCCTAATCACAAAGGACTGTCCAGTGGAACCAATTTGCTTGGGGGGGAAGGAAGGAGGGACAGGGGAGGGGAAAAAAAAAAAAATCAAGGCAACACTCCTTTTTTCTTTTAACTGGTCATACCAAAAGTAATTCACCTGTATCAGCTTCAGAAAAGTCATGCATGAATTGGGACTATTTTGTTTATGAAAATAAACTCTGATTCAAAAATCTGGACACTTAAATGAAGAAAAAGCTGAGAACTATTGCAATTTCAAGACTGAGGATTTCTCTGTGGGATGAAGAAACCTTTGGCTAAAGGTTGAGCCAGGGAAGTCATCCCAGGTTTTTGCTCATGTATTATTTCACAGTAGCATCCACCTGTGTTTAGAAACAAACTCTTTTTATTGGCTTTGCACTATATTTGGAATAGCACTTTCAGCTGTTCTGTCTTGTTTCCAAACACGGGGCATAATAAAAGCCTGTATTGTTCTGAGGAGATTGAACACCAGGTTAAGAGGGAACAAAAGAATAAAGACAGATTTTAGAAGCCTGTTTGTTAATTTTGGAGTCATCTGTATGCATGAGTTTGACCTTGTTAATATTGCTCAGTGCCTTGGGTTGAGCTGTTTTGCTTTCCCAAGCTTCCCCAGCAGCTTAACCTGGCTTTGCTGTGTTTGTAGTCCCTTTTTCTTCAGTTTTAGCAACAAGAGTTTCTCTGAAAGCCTCTCAGAAATGGTATCAAGTCCATTTATGGAGTGCAATTCCCACAGCTCCAGCAGCAGCCCGGTCATGAAAGAGCACGTCACTAACTAGCTTGGACGCTCTCTCGTGCCCCCTTCCTCTTGTCATGGCACCTCACCTGCCCTCTCCAAGCTGGCTGCTGGACAGAGGGTATGTTACCTTCTTTAATGCTTCCAGAGCGGGGAGCTGCAAAAGGCTGGGCAGGGGGGATCTGCGTGATCAGGGGGGGTGGCTGAGGTAGCTGCTGGATGATGGTGGCAGGCTGAGGTGGCATCTGAAAAAGAAAGGAAAATGGAGAAGTCGGGGTTCGTTTTGTCCAGCTCCCTCATCTTTGGGAGAGGAGAGCAGTGGGTGTCATCTGCCTGGACTTCAGTAAGGCTTTGGACGTTGTCTCCCACGAGATCCTCATGGAGAAGCTGTTGAGGTTGTGGGCTGTACAAGCAGACAGTGATGTGCATTGGAAACTGGCTGAACGGCTGGGCCAGAGTGTGGGGTGGGCAATCCTCCCCACTCCTCTTGCTACCTCATTCCTATGGTAAACCATTCACACTGTTAATTTTGTGCCTTATTTGTAAGATGATTTCCCTTAGATTTTGCCTAGGGCAGTAAGGGTCCCATGCAATAGCAAGAGGCATATCTTCCCTTTCGGTGGGATGAGCATTTCCATACAGCCCCCAAGATCCAGTTGTTGTCTCGGACAGACACAGCGTTAGTGATGTTTCCTAGAAGAGAAAATCCTTACTGTCTGCTGGATAATCCTTGGTGGCTCTGCTTGGGGAGCTGGAAAAGGTATCTGGTAGACATGCAGGGGGGCAGCTCTGTGGTTACGACAGTGTCCTCCAGCTGGTGCAGGGGACTGTGAAAGCTCTTCCAGAAGGTGCTGCTCCTGCAAAATCAAGTATCTTCTTAAGGAAAACCTGGTCACAGAAAGGCAGACGTTATTGTTACAGTCTCTGGACTAAATGGGATTAGCTCTTGGTAGCCCACAGCAGGGTGCAGCCTTGCTCACCAAAACACTGCTGCAGAAACTTCCAGCACTGCTGCACCTGACAGGCAGACCACAAGTGACCGCTGCATGAAGGGAAACACTCAACCAGTGCCCGCACAAGTATAAAGAAAGTTTTTCTTCCCACATAATCTCTAAGCCATACAGTTTTCAGCACAAGCAAAAAGGAATGGAAAAAAAAAGTGAAGAACAAACTGCCAAAAGTCTGGTAAAACGTTTCATTAATGGTTGGTACCCTCCACAAACTAGGAATAAGTAACAGTTACTATTGTTCCCATTTTGGTGACAGCAAAAATCCCCTATTTGCATTTTGGCACTACCCCAGAGTGTTTATGATACAACAGTTCAGGACAAACAGAATCAACCCACCAACTAATTGAAGTGGGTACAAGCTTTGTTAGTTGTAGTGAGGGAAGACATACCGCTCTCCATCCCCTCTCCCTGATTAGCTGGCCCAGCCTCTATACTCTGAACCAACAGAGGACTGAATACTGCCCAGCAGAAGAACTAAAGGACAGGAAAGAACTGAATCCACATTGGCAGTGGATGTGCAAATAACCTGGCCCTTTCTGTTGTTTCTGTCCACAGAGAGGGCTCTTACCCTAAGCTCCTGCAGGAGATCTTTCCTTCGCCTTAGGGCACTTTGGAGCATATCCTCACATCTGTTCCCTGAAGGAGGAAAAGTCCATTATCTTCTCAAAGGATCATAAAGACAGAGCCATTATAGCACCTACGTTATGAGATTAATTATGGAAAACGTGTTGTGAGATAGATTGACTTCTTCCACAAAAGGCTTTAGGCTACTTTTCTTGTCAAATCCACAAATGGATAATGACTTTATGCCACATGCATACACAGCTGTTCAGCAGCTCTACAAAGGCAATACACCTTCTCTGAAAATAAACTTCTAAGATTGCTCTTTAAAACCCCCTTTTAGCCTCCTGGCTTAGAAACTCATTTCAGCCTGAAATTTTCTAGATATTCTCTGTACATGCAGATGATGATTGTGCAAAGTGTAAAAAAAGTTTGTTGTGACATATCAAAAAAACTCAGTTTTGAATGTCAACTTTTCTGTTTCCTTTTTGTTCTGAATCAACTTCCTTTTCAGTTCTTCCCCCATACAGCTGAATTCACTTGAAATGAAAATAAGAAAGAATGTTTTCAGATACATTGGAGGCATGCCTGGCATCTGCTCTGAAAAGCATCACCTCGTATCTTGAAACTGTAAGTTGTTAAAGGGATTTTTTAATTTTTGGCCACAGCATTGAAAGTTTCCAACTCTTTGTGCATCAGCTCAATGAATATGAGCCCAGAGTACAATCAGGAAATATTACTGATCTTCTACTGGTGGCCTTTAACCCATAGATAATATACTTATAAACACTGGATGTGCCATGCAAAGAAATGAATGCACTGCACATGGTATGCATAGCTTCCATGGGAGTATTGTTGCAGGGAACACAGTACTTGTATGTGAAACATCATAGCAGTCTTTGAAGGGGTTTGATAAAGACACAAGTTATTTTAAACTCCCTTATTTGTCAACTTTTAGCTGGTTTTCTGGCTTTTATAGAGAATTGTCTAAACTTTGGAAGTTTCATAGGCATGTTGGGATTCCTGACCTCTCTGCCCAAACCAAAGTCAGGATGTAATTGCACATGCGCGGTTTCCTGGTAGAATGGTTTCCCAGCTCTTATCAATGCAGTCCTCAAGACCAACTCTTTCAGTATAATGATTTGTTTCATAAGCTGAGCCACTTTTTTTTACACTGGAAACCAGGTTCTGGTCTGCACAAGGCTGCGTTTGTCAGCTTCAAAGGTGCAAAGCAGTATTAGTAGTGGAGTGTTCCTCCTGCCTGGATCCCTCAGAGACACACAGCCATCCTAACAACTTCTTTTCAGGATCACCAAAGCCAAGCATACAGCTGGACTGCAACAGAGGATCACTCCTAGGTATAGGAGCTAGGACAAACAGGATCACCAGTAGTTTGCTTCAGCTGAACCAGTGTCCACAGCTGAGAGGCTGCAGAGGACACCTGGGCAGGAGGTCATTCTTATATCAGTGCTCAGCTGGTTGATCATTTCCCTTTGCCAAAAAAAAAAGTTTAAGAAATTCAAAAGATAAAATGCAGACAGCTGCACAGTATAGCAAGCCCATTCTCCTTGCATCAAGGCCACTAAGATTCACTGGTTCAGTTAGGACCGAGACTAGTATACAGACTGACATTACTGCACAAGCTTCACTGGAACTCACATTTTTGCTACTTCCAATCCCCAGGGCTGCATACAGATTTAGATAGTCTGGCTGAGCTGGGGCAGCACTGACTCAAGTTCAGAGTCTCCCTCCTGCCCTCCAGACAATGTCCCTGCCAGAGAAGCCAAGACAGGAAGTTCTGACTACCCAAATGCCCAACCACTAGCACACAGCTTTTAGGGGGGAGATGTGATCATCTGGTGTGACCTACTGAGGAACTCATGCCTGAGAACATCACTAAACCCTTTCTGTATTGTGTCCATAATTAGAACAAATGCTTCTCTTTTACTTGCAGCTGGGAGAGGTGACTCCATCTTCTCTAGGTTTTCCTGTTCATTTTCTAGTCTCTGTTGGTAGAACCACAAGAAGAACTGGTTATGAGTCAGGCAGCAAAGCTCACAACAATTTCCAACCCTACCTTACAGGCATAGGTTTGGGATGGAGGAAGTAAAGCAGAAGTGGAGACAAGTGGTGCTTCTTAACTGCTAAATCACAGCTAGTGAGGGCTACAAGAAGTATTCATAGAAATATGAAATGTCTCGCTACAAATCTAGTTATGGTAAAAGAATAGTCATGCTTCCAACTGGCCCAGCTATCCCAGACCTGGAAATTGATAGCATGGTGAATCAGGAAACCCATACATCATTTATTTTGTAGGGCAGAGAGCTGGATCATATGAAGACCTTGACGCCGGACAGTTTTGGGTATTTGGTGCACTAATAGGCCTAAATGGCCCTGACCAGCCTCACCCGGGGCTTCCATCCACACCCACTGCTCACGTGCCCAGGAGCCCCTTTAATCGCAGCTCTAGGTCTTTAGTTCTTACCTGAGCTACACTGGATGAGTATTGGTCTGCAGTTCAACCACATCCATGCCTGTGACTGGCCATGGATCCTATTAACCCTGATCCCAAACTCCAGACCCTTCCCAGGTTGGCCTTGCACCTGCCTCATCACCATGAGCTTGCCTGATAGATCTAGACTTCTGGTTGAACCTGGCCACCACCTCTGGCTCTGCCCTGCTTGCCTTGGTTGGGGGCTGGCCGGCCAGGCCCCTGCTCTGCTGGCTGTCTTATTGTGCTCCTTAGGGAACAGCTGGCCCTTGTTGCTCCCTGATGCTCAGAAATTAGAGACCTTTCGCTCATGCACAGGCTCTTTTCTTGGTTCTGCATGGCTCCACACTTGTGAAAACTTTGCCCTCAAATGGCTGCTGCATCTAAGACAAAAGACCCCACTGTGGAGACAGTTTAGATGCTACTTCCAGCATTGACATCTCCGGGCAAATTGTTTTTACTCCCAGGCAACTCTTTAAGTAGCTTCTCGAGGACACTGAAGCAGAAGATCCACACTAGTGGGTGTCAGATGTGCTGAGGGTGGAGGAACAGGGCTGAGCGGAGAATCCTGGGTGTATTAGTGTGCAGAGTCACAACAAAGAGCTACTGGGATTCTGTGCAGCACTTCATGTGCTTCCACTGAAGGCCTGCCCATGTTTCACCAGGCAACATAGCTTATGTGAAAGTAGACAGAAAAGAAGACATGAAATAGCGTTAAAATAATCCGAGATCCTCTTTACCCAAAATTTACTCCTAAACTTTCCCTGCCACAACTCAAACAGGTTTTGAGCTAACTGGTGACGTCAAAGTTGCTTTAATTCTATTTTTAATTTACTGTAGGTCCATATAAACTTGTACAATGTTATTTAAGAAAGTGATAGTGACTGTAGCACCACTGCACATTGGTCTGCCTCTGCTTGCACAGGGAAAGATGTTCTCAATTGGCTGCAGATCCTCTTTGTATCTCAGTAGAAATATAATTATTTAAAATACAATGTTAATGCTTAAACATGCAAGAGCAAAAGCAGAGCAAAGGTGACCACTGAAAAACTATTCCCTTACCTTTTCCAGGAGTTTGAGTTTCAATTGTGTCAGGTGGTCCACCACTGAAGGATCTGTCATTGTAGTAGTCTCCTGGAAGAGCAGGCAAGCAAAAACAGGTTAAAAAGCTAAGCAAAGGCAGATGGGTTTTCAGTGGTAATTTTTTCCCCTTCACGATCTTCACAGAAGAATAATTCCATCAGGAAAAAAAAAATACAAGATTGTGAGCAATTGATGGAAGAAGATAAAAGCTCCAGTTTCACTCCCAGGTAAAAATGAGTCCACTTGTTCACCATAATGTCATAGACATAGCTTTTTCTGCCATTTCTCTCAATCCATTTTCATGCTGCGGGTTGCGATGGTCACAGGGTGAATATTTGTCTGTGCTTAAAGGTTGCTAGCCTTTCCCTGGCAGTGGCACTAAGCCTGGCCCTCTGTGTTGTTAGTGTCTTCTAAGTAGCTCAGAGTTTTGTGCCTGTAACCTAGTTGCTAAGTTTGCAGTGTCAATCCTAAATATAAACAATTCAATCTCCAGGTGTAGAAGCTTATGTACCTTTTGTAACGCAAAATGCCGAGCACGTTAGTGGACAAGAAAAAAAAGAAATAAAAGCCAATGGTTCTTTAACACAAGCCCAATGCTAGGGGTCAGATTATGGTCTTGCTGATTGATACCTGATAGCAATGTTTATCCCACTGTAAGGGGCCCGTACACTTTTGGTGTAGCCCCTCATATGAGTTTTCATCACCAAATAGAAACTAAAAACTCAGAAAAATTATGGAGCATAGCTGGAACTCATCCCTGGATGAGTAAAGAGGCTATGGTATAACTTCCTTTTGCTCACCAGAGGGCGTCTCCCTCTCCCAGCAAAGCCCTACCAGCATAAAAAAACCCAGGGTAACATTTTTCAGTGACATCTATAAAATCAACACCAAGGCATGAGAAAGAAGCCAGATAGTAGATACTCATTCTCAGTATCATATTTTAAGCCCGGTTCTGCTCCTAGGAGAGCAAGGTTACAACCCCTTCCTTACTTGAAGGCCATAGCAAGCCGCAGCTGAGCCACTCCTGGCAGCTGGAGCAGCTGATAGATGCTTGTAGGGAGCTGTGTGGGAGCAGCATGGATCACCTCCTCCAGCTGTGACCCACACAGCATGTGTGTGCAATCTGTCCTTAAAAATACACAGGCTGGTAGTTACTGGAGAGGTTACAGAAACATGGGGATCCCAAAAATAGCTGTGTTGTGTCAGAGCTGGGGCTTGGCTTTCTTTGGCAGGGCCCATTGTGAATGCTACGAGTGACACGGCAGAACAGAAAACCCTCTCACCTGCCAGCAGTTTTCCTGAGAAACAGCTCTGCATACTTTTTTGTGTTTTAAAACCCCAATAGGTTTTTCTCCTGTTATTTCTAACATCTTTGATCCCTTCATCTTTTGGGCAGCTGCAACAACCTTTGACAAGGAATTTCCTAGTTATCGTAAACTTAAGCATAAGCCTAGTTATGAAAGTAAACTGCATAAGTATAGTTTACTTAAGTGTCAGGCAAAAAAAGGATTACATTTAGACTATTTTAAATCTAGATTCCTGAAAAGTTTATTGGAAATCTTCTCATTTGTTACGCAAAATATATATGACTGTTCTCCATGCACTTTTTCCATACCATTTGCAACTTACATTCCTGTATCATATCCCCATTCAGATGTCTCTTTTCTAAGCAAGACAATCTAATTCATCGTCAAACAGCAGATTTTCCTTACTTATTGATCTCATAATTTGGCTGGGAAGGTATAATGCAAGAGCCCACACTGTCTGCTCTCATCCCCACCTCTTGGCCTCCGCTATCAGCCACTCTCAGAAGATGCTGCATCAGCTGCACCTTTGATCACACCGTGGCTGTATGTCTGTTTGTACAGTCTTATGTTTATCCTCATTGCTTCTCTCTGTACCTTTCTAGTTCATAAACCCTTTTGCGATGGGGTAACCAGGGTTGTGGGCAGCATTCGGGCAGTGACACAGCAAAGCAAGCTGTGTTAGTGTCTCCAGACAACCACAACAGCAACAAGCCTGCTATTAGTCATTGCTGATGCTGTAGTAGCTTTTTTGACTGCTGATGAATACCGAGCTGATGTTTTACCATCAAATGTTTTAATAAAGTTCTCCCTAGAAATTAAATTTCTAGAGCCTTCATTGCAATAGGAATAGAGGCTTAAAAGAAAGTTTGACAAAGAGAACCAAATATAAGTATTCCATTAAAAATACAGCGCTAGTGTTAAGCAACTGAGTAGACTATAGAGGAAAGGAAGAGAGAGCAACTTCTGCTTGATGTGACAGGTATTCCAGAAAAAATCCAATACTAGGTAAAAAATGCTTTCCAGCAAATCTGCTAAGGGATCTTTCTTTTCCCACGCTTATGGATGCCCTGGCCAGAGTGGGATCCCTTAGGGACATCTTACAACCTACTAATTAATGACGTGCCAGAAATCTGCCAGCTGGATGCAAGAGGATCTTGCCAAAAGGGATCTACAGTTACACTGAATACAAACTAGGGATCACACATGAACATGGTGATGTAAAAGAGCAAAACCAGACAAATTTAATTCTGCAAAGGATTAGCAGGAATGTTATGTGCACCTCACAGGAGATAATTATTCTGCTCTATTTAGCAGCGCTGAGGTCAGTTTGAATACTGTGCCTAATTTTAGTCATGGTGGTTTAAGACAGAAAGAAAGTCTGGAAAAAAAAGAAAAAGATAAAAATGGTACATTTACAAAATGTAAGTTCTGAGGAAGACTTGGAAGAACTGGCTTTCTTTAGTTAGTAAGTAGATGGTGAGGAGAAGACAGGCTAGCAATCTTTTTTTAAATGAATGAAAGGATACGATCAAGAACAGGGTGGGGGTTTTCTGTCTGAAAAGACTGGGCAAGAAGCATTTGACTTAGGGAGAGGAAAACCTGATAAAAACAATAAAAAATTCTTAATTATCCAGTAAGATAAATGACGGAGCAGCTATCTAAGAAAAAACTTTCACAGAAGTTGTTTAAAAACAATATAGAAAAACAACTGTGATGAACATCGTAGGCCTGTTAGACTCCTCATCAGACACAAAAATGGATTAGATAACCTGGTGAGGTCCATACCAGTACTACATTTCTACAATGTCTTTTATTGATTTTGATACTTTATGCCCTTAATTTGAATTACTATGATTTCTAAAACACAATATAAAAAGAACCAAACTAACACACCTGGAAATATCCAGAGATGACAAACTTTCATGCTCTGATTCCACAGGGAGGAGTCTGTATCATTTCACTCTTAGAAGAGTGTTTTAATTTATTAAAAGAGAGTTAAAAGAATAAAAAAAGAAACACACACAAAAATCACCAATGGAGAAGTACATATAGTTTCCTTCCAATCAACTGTCTGCTTCTGCTAATTGTAAATATAAACAAAATATAATGCATGAGTTGTTGGTTATTTAAAAAAAAAAAAAAAAAGGATTACCAATAAACCAAAATCCATTAAACCCAAACAAACATGACTGACTGACTTCTACATTTTTAGCTGGAGCAAGAAGTCAAAGCAGTAATTTATTTTAAACCAAATTTTTTTAAGTGACATATCTGATTTAACAAAATTGCCATTATAAATGCCATAATATATTATCTTTTTTCTTTTAAGAAACTTCTTTGTTCTGAGCTTAACAGTTTCCTTTTGCTTCTCAGATTACACAAGCTTTTGCACTAAGAAATGTCATAATTCAGACTTTATCTCTTAGCATTGACTGAGGGCAAACTCAGAACCCTGGCTACAGGGTCAGAGGACGTGGCAGTACTACCAGGAAAAACAAATAAACAAAAAAACCTCTCAAAACAGCCGAGGGCTGACAAAGCAGGAGGTGACCAGAATTAGCATCAGGAGTCTGTCCTCACTGTCAGATCTAACGTCCCTGCATGGTTTGCTCGCTGAAACTTCCACTCTTCCTTAGAAGAGCCAAATTGGTCGTGAAGAAAAGGAAAGGCAATGCATACTGTCCCCCAGCAACCTCTACAGTAGTTTAAAACTTAACCTCTACCTTGGCTCTGGACACAGACAGGCTTTCTGATGTGTAGAGAAAGACTTGCCAACCATGCTTTGCTCCTAGCGTCCTCAGCTTTCTCTTTGGAGCATTGAGTACGCACTGCTCCAGTCTTTTTTTTTTTTTTTTCCTATGCTGAAATATTTACATAGAGATAACATGGGAGACCAGATTAGTACAAAATGGTTTATTCTGAAAACACGAACATGGATGGTGGTTGACATAGGCATGGGAAACCCAGACAGCATAGATGCAGTCTACGGGAGCAGCTAGCTCCAGCTCACAAGCTAGATGATGCAATGTCCAAACTTGGGGCAAAAGCCCATACAGAGAAGAGCCCAACTTGAGGACCAAATGCATGGAGATGTCCAGAGATAGAAAAGGGGTTGTTAGATCATGAAAATGCTTGCATTTCCATGTTTCTTGGAAACAAAAAGCCCATGTATTGCAAGAGGTTAGCTCTGAACAGAGCAGAGCAACAAATTTGATTAAAGCAGGTGTTTTCCAGTATGATTTAATCACTTCAAGAGATAAAGAAGCCACCAGTTTCGTACATGACTGTAAGGCTAATCATTCTCAATATTAAGAAAAGTGCACCTTATTTCTCCCTTGTTATCTGACAATTATTTCCAGACATTAGCTCTTACTGTGGCTTTACTTCCTGAATTAAGGGGGATTCTGCGGGTGAATTCCCCACAGCTCACTTGCTGCAATGGAAACAAAGCAGTGAGACACTATAAAACCGAGACACAAAATATACACAAGAGGCAGACTAGGCGCGCTGTAAAGGGTAATATTTCTACACAGAAGCTTATAATCAAGCTGGATGGTCAACCCCCCTGCGCCAACACCTCCCTCTGTCTCCAACGGGGCTAGGGACCAGGCCGCCAGCGCTGGGACCGGTCACGGAGGGGCAGAAACGGCAGGTGGCAGGGCACGGCTCCCACACGCAGTCCCTTTGGGCGGCCGGCCAGCCTCGACCCGAGGCACCAGCAGCAGCTCCAGGGCACGCAGAGGGAGCCAGGGAGGCGCAGCCCCTCAGCGGAACCGGACCAGGCCAGGCTAGGCCAGGCCCGGCTAACCTCTAAGCGCTTCTCAGCAACGGCCGGATCAGCTTTCCCGCGGCAGCCGCCCCCCTTCTCCCATTGGCTGTCTCCCGCTCCTGGGCGGGGCCGTGGCTGGCGGCCCGTTTGAAATTGGCCATCCAGCGCAGCCCGGGCAGTGGACGGCTACTTCTCCCATTGGAGGCTGCTGAGGAGGGGGAGGGGCACTGGCGGCAGCGGGGGCGGAGGCAGAGGGCGCGCTCCAGCCTGCGCTGTCTATCCCAGGAGTCAGTTAGCGAGAGTGGGCGGGGCTAGCCTAACGGCTGCTCTCGGCATTGGCTGGAGAGCCTCCTGGGCACGGTTATCCTCGCCAATTCCCGGAGAGCTTCCTCCCTTCCCTGGGAGAATGGGCCAGCCCCTGCCTTCTTACTGGCCAGCGCTGGCTGCTGCCGCCTCGCGGTTGGCGGTGGAGCGGAGGTGGGCGGGGAGAAGGCGCTGGGGCGGCCATGACCGAAACTTCTGTACCCCCTCCGGTGTGACAGTTGGAGCAGTGAGGGGCGCGGGCCGCGCCCGGCTGCAGCCTCCGGGCCCCCGGCTTGCCCGCCGCATGGACACGGAGGAGGAGGCGCGGAGGCGGAGACTGGAGGCTGGCAGGGCCAAGGTGAGGGGGAGGGGGTCCCGGCTTAAGGGNGAGGGGCCTGGCGGGGAACTGGCTCCCGGAGCCGCCCGCGGCATCACCTCTGCCCGCCCTTTGTCTCTCCCCTGCGGCGGGGCGCCGGCGGGGTTTCCCTCGTTGCGTGGCGGGGTTGGTGCCGCACTCGAGGCGGCACTTGGGTCCGGGCGGCGGCAGTGCTGAAGCGTTGCTGCTAGTTCGGAGCTGTGTCAGCGGATGAGAGGTGTTTACCTGAGCAACGTGGCTCTGCCAGAAATAAATGTGCCTAGCGGTGCTCCCTGAATGAAGGTCGCCTGGGATGTTTTCCGAGTTACTACAGAGGTATATAAACATTATCTTCAGTGAGCAAGGAGCACCATAAAGTAGTGCATATATCTTCCCCCAGGTTCTGGTTTTGTTTTGGGGTTTTTTTTCCCCAATTCTCCCATTTTTACCTAGGTTTCTACTCAGTTATTTTTGGAAATACTGTATTTCCAGATGAGAATTCCCAAGAATAGGTGTTGCTTGTTTTCCTACTTCAATGACTAGTCCGCTTGCCCTTGCATCTGCAGGTGGGTTATTGGAGAACTGCGTTGGTTTGGTTTGGTTTGTTTCCAGTCACGCTGTTAGTGAACGCTTAGCACGCTTTGAGCAGTTACATGCCTTCAGTTAGGTGTAGTTTGGTAGAACTGTGTAGAGAGCTCATATGACATGACTGATGGTAACAGTCATACAGTGGTAACAAAGGTAACAGTCTCTTAGTAATTATTGTGTGCAACTATGTGATTAGCATTTAATATGCATTAGCCCTCTTAGAAAAAAAACTTCTACTTTGTTTTGGTAATGATGTTCAAGAAGCTGGTTAGAAATGTCTGGTTACTTTTCTTTTAATTCAGCATTTCTGCTATTTTTTGAGCTGTTATTGTCATATATCTCTTCTGGGAATCTGTTGCTGAATAAGGCTTGCCAGTCTGCAGCTACACCTTTTCCCTGTTCTCACCATCCCAGTGGGACTGGAATGGGGGACAGTAGCTACAACGGGATAGCTGAGGCTGCACAGGGTGTTGGGAGGTTTGGACAGATCAGATCTTTCCATGATGTGCTACAGCCTCTTCACCCCTGATATCACTCCTAGTGATTCTCCTACAGGCATAGGGACATGGCCCTCTCTGCAGGGGACCTGTGTGGAAATCTAGCTAGTGGGGTCAGAGGTGGCTTGGAGCTGTGCTGTCTGCCTCAGATCTTTTCAGCAGTCTTCTGCGTTTCTGTTTCAGCTCCCTCTTCCCAGTGCTGTGCAGAAGGCAATTAAAGAGAGTGTTACTGGGAGGGGAGAAGGGTTGTGGCTGGAGCTGCGCTGAAGCAGCTTGATGGTGAGCAATACAGCTCCTTTGTCCCTGGCCTGTCCCACCCAGATGCTGTCATGGTTGCCACGCTCCTCGCTGCTGCTCAGCAGCTCGTCATTCGCTTGCCTTCGCAGCCTCGAGATGTGCTGTGCGGACACAATTCCCTGTTGGAGAATGATAGCGTGATTAGTTTTTGGATTAATACTGAGAGAGAAAACTTTAAGAACAGGAGTTCTTCAGGTTGAAAAGTTACATCAGCTGTGGCAAGACTTATGTTAACATTTCTTTTGTAACCCTTCTCTAAGTGCAGTATCTGTTTATAGTTAGAAAAGTGTGATAGACTTGCCTTGAATAAGTTATTAGCTCCCACCTGTTGTACATCTGTTGTTTGCCATTGGAAAAAAAAAGTAGGGACTTGCATTATGTTTCAAGTTATGTGTGCAGAGCCAGTGTTGCATTTATACCTTTTTCTAAACTGTGCTAAATATCTTTCATCTTGCCATTTAAAAAAAAATTGTTAGCAGCCCATCAATGTTGGTATTGCATGATATCATATACCTGGTATACTGAGAGGAAAGGAAAGGGTTTAGAACGGCAGAGATGGATGTAGTGCTTCCTCTGCTTATTAAAATATCACAGAGACCCATTACTTAGCTAGCAGGTTGTGGGCACCAGAAAATTTTCAAAAACCACCCGGAAAAAGGAATGGAAGCAATATCCAGTGGGGCTTATTAAACACAAAGGTAGTATGTTTGGCTTTGGAAGGCAAACACGTGAGCTTCAGATTCCTTAGAATACTCACACCCAATTTCTAGCATGTTTGGCTGTATGCTTGCCCTGGTTTTGTATCTTTACTTATATACCTGCAGCTGTACAGCTAACTTATGGAACAGATGCATATTGGGCTAATTACTGGAATAAATGCACCTTTGGTCTTACTCAGTGTAGTCCTTTGCATGTTCTTAAGCCCATAGTAGGATATGGTCATGCTGCTGAGTAGGTGGGCTGCAGGACTGTAACTTGCTTCAGAAACTTCCTCTGGATAGCTCATGTTTTTGAAGGCTCTTATATAATAGAGCAGTAGGGAAATGTCCCTCCTTTTTGTTCTTTTTGTTTTCTTTTTTCTTGTTTTCTTTGCGCTGCCCTCCTCATGAATACAAATGCAATTTTGAAAGGGAGAAATAACTGCGAGCAGGTACAGTATTTCCTTCCTGTGGTGCAGGCCTACAGCAGCTTGAGGTGATCCCATCTCCGGACTGATACGGAAGTGTTCAGTGTTCATCCAGATTAGCTTCCTGAATCATCTCACCGCATCACTGCAAGGGTGCTTATGATGGCAGGGGACAGGAGTGCGAGGCTAGCTGTGTGTTGCAGGCCTCTGTTGTAGCAACCTGACTTGTAGCAACGCATGCAGTCATGCTAACTGCAGTCTGATACTGCTTGAATCCGGAGATGTGAAATGCTGTGGGGTTTCTTGCCTTCTCCCTGACCNAATAATGACTTGGGAAAGGAATATAATGTGAATGTTTTGCTCTTTAAACCAGTACTTGCATTATTCTTTTTCACATAGGAATAAAAATTCCATTATTGAAATGCATTTAAATTGACACCAAATAATAATAATAGTAATTCCAACTGTTATATTAATTGGAAATTGTCATGATTAGGCAGCTAAGTACTGACTGTATCAGGTACTTCAGATTTTCATTTTTAATAAATGCAATACTGATAGCCAAGGTAGTAATTGAGAAACAAAACAAAACCCAAATATTCAGTGTGGCTTTTTTCTCCTTGTTTTTTTCCACCTCAAGTTAGCTAGTATGCATGTTGGCCATCTGTGCCTCTAGTTACAGACCTGTATGTGCCATACCTCATGTGTGAGAAGTTTTTGCTGTTCCTGCATTTTACACAGTAGGAGCTCAAAAAGGAGTGTGTGTTTTCCAGGAAGTTTTCCTGCTTCATCAGTTTGAGGAAGCTCTAAAAAATGTTTCTGGGTTATGGAAACTACAGAACTTTATCTTAAAAGTAAGCTATTTGTACATAAACATCTTAAGTGCTGGTAAGAAACTGATGTCTTTCTGCAAATATACCTTTTAAACAGGCTGCTCAGGGTAGCAGGTGTGTAACCATGTATCTGTTGAGTAGCTAAGCTGTCAGGTAGAAGTTGCTATAATGGCATGGTTTTAAGGAGAAAGGACTGAACTAAATCCATTTCACAAGTTGACTGAAAAGAAACGGGCAAGATTTTTCTGCAAGGTCGCTGTTTTATGGGAAAACCAAGCTGTCAAGCAGTGGATTTTCATATATATTGCAGGTAGAACTTGGCAACTATGTTTATATCCCGTCATCATTGGACTATTTTATCTCATCACAAGGATATATAACAGTGAACTTGATAACCTATGGTTGTAACCTTGGAAAAGGCTTTTTCTTTCTGAGAAGGATGTCTGGATTTATGCTGTGAGGGAGATGTTACTTGGAAATGCTGCCTAAGCACAATACTAGAGTTGAAAATACAATAATCCTTTTTAAGCTGTTTAAGGTGCTAAGGAAACTTGGGTAATAAATTCTGTCAGTGACATTCTTTACAAGTCCCTGGTGCTTCATAGAGCTGTGATAGTCTGATAAAGTAGAGCATCTGATTCTTCAACAGAAGAAATTAAAATGACCCGGCTTAATTGATTTTCTATTTATGTACTGTAGGCTGCTTTCTGGCTAGGAAGTTTTGCTGTATTCTCTTAAGGGAGTGGCAGGGAAGGAGCATGAGGATTCACTTCCGTTAATTTTAATCTTAAAGCTTACGCTGCCAAAGATCTGTTTAGATACATTTCGAGGGGGTTATTGGTTTTGCCAGTCTTGCAGAAAGAATACTCAATTATTATTTTTTCCTAATGATTCTAGTGTATTAACAACTCGTTCCTTTACTAATCTGTTTTGCTGTAATTCTGGATTGTCATTGACATACAAAGTTTCACTGAGTAAAATTTGGTTCTTGTATTGAAATGAGTCTTTAGTACTGGTGTGAGATTTCTTGCTTAATTGCACAGTTATCCAGTATGTTCTGAATGTGTAGAAAGTAGGAAGATAAAGCAGTTTTTCTGCAGATGTATATATTTTATCAAGATAGGATCTTTGTCACCCATGAGTGTGTTAATCTTGTGGTCCTGCTACCTTTTTCTCACTTATCTCTCCCTCTATCTCTTCCAATCTTTTCTGCACAGTTTGATTACTTCAGACAACGAAAAACAAAAAGCGACATCACACAGTCGCAGAAAAAGACGGCGAAGAGGAAGGGCTCGTCTGTCCACACGCATGACGTTCCGAAGGAAGAGTACGCACTAGCAGCCCAAGATGTTGGTAAGGGTATAGAGAGTAAGGCTGAAGACGCCAACCTACTAGAGACAACAACAGAGACAGAGGTAAGTTTTAGTACTTCTTGCATTTCACTTCGCTCCGTTTGCAGATAACAAGTGTTCCGGGTGATTATTTTACTTAATCAGGTATTAGCTCTCTGCTACTGTCAACTAGCTGCCATTGAGTGGTAAGTAAAGTGATGTATTTTCACTTGTAATTACAAAGTGATGCAAGTAACTGAAAAAACCATGTCCATTATATGGACTGGACAGCTGGTCTTGTCAAGGAACTGTCTGCTGTTAGCCTGCTAAATTGAGGTCTTTCACCTTTCACTGCCATGAACTTTTCTTTGGGCAGACTTCTGGTTATGTGGCTGTGACTCCATGAAATGGCAAATACAGACTGAGAGGTGTAGTAGATGAGCAAAACTGTCAGGACCTTATAATGCACAGCATTAGTTTGGTTTTGTATCACTTTGCTGGCTCAAATGTGCTTAATGTTTTCTGAACAAGTATAGTTTGTTCCGGCATGCGCTTAGTAGCCATTGTAAAGCTAGCATAGATGTTATATTCTCTGACAAATTTGTTTAAAATGTGACTCTGCTTGTGCTTGACATATTGCAGTATGTTTCTGATGTTACTGATGACCCTCTAGGGGTAGCCCTGTAGTCATGTTAATAAACATAGAAACATAGCTTGTGATATAGCTTGAGATTACCAGACGTCTGCTAATAGATGTACTGGTCTGTCTGAATTAAGCAGTTTCTTTCTTGCTTCAGCTCACAAGCAAGATTTTTATTTTTATATCATCTGCGGATTAGACAGTCATGTGATTCTTTCTCTCTCTTTCTGTCTTCTAATAAAAATAAGCAAAATGTAGTTTTGAACAATTTTTTTTTAATAGGAATCCAGCTTGCTTCAGAAGTGGTTGACTAATGCTTTCACAAGCCTCAGAAGTTACAAGGCAACTCTCTGGCTACAAGAAACTGTTTCCATCTTGGTCTGAGACTTTGTTTAGGAAGTAGTTTCCCAGTGCATTTCAGCATGTTGTCTATGCAAAGATTTGTGAGTTTTGGGGAGGTGGTGCCTTCTGCATAAAAAGCATCTCTCCAGCTGTTGGTGTGTTTTCACAACATACAATAGCATCAAAGTAGTGTATTTGCAAACCTGCAATAATGGAGGATACCATTTGCATGTATTATCCTGCTTTCTGTTGTGAAGGTATGCCTAGTGCTTTCAGGATATCCTGAACGTAATGTTAGCATTGCAAAGGCTTTTATGAAGCTACATGCCAAGCTGTCTGTGCTAAGAAAAAAAGCATACAGTATTTTGTCACTCAGCCATAGTATTGTCAGCAGCATCCTTATTGCAATCATATGAACTTAAATTAAAAAACAAACAAAAATCACTTACTGCTTCTAAACAGCTTCTGTCAAAATAGCTGGTTTGTAAAGCAAATGGAATTGCTTTCTAGGTTATGTGGAGAGGGCACCAGTAGTCATTGGAAACTACTTTGTGCAGATTCAAAATACAGGGAGGGTTATGGGCTGCCTTTTTTAAATAGTGCTACAGTCATCTTTGTCTTGTTATGAATTTAGTGAGAAGTAAACATCTTTCAAGTTATCAAGCTACATTAATTATATGCATCAGAAAATAGTACCGCTTTTGTAATTTTCTAAATGATTTTAGCATGTTTGTTAAGTAATCTCCTTTCAGTTAGTTACTAATATTTAGTAGTGGATTAAAGAGTGCTCAACTGTATTTGCAAGCCACAAAAGCAGAAAATAAAACATCAAATCTCAATGGTGAGACTTAGCCCTAAATTTTTGAGTAGACATTTGTAATAATTTTAATTTTTTTTTTCATTTGTTTCATTCATTTGACCATGGATGACCACCTGAGTTTAGCATTAAAGTCAGTCTCTCTCTCTCTCACTGGTATGTTGTCTCACAACATGGACATTTCTGGCTCATGTGCTTAAGGTGTTTCCAAAATAATTCAGCTTTTCCTTATGTATCTTTAATATGGCCATGATTTAGTGTTTGTTTTATTTGTTTACTTACCAGGGGAGTACTGACTTGTCCAACTGGGATGTACTGAATGATCATGCGGCTGAAGTAAGTGTGAAAGAATGTATCTTTAGTAAAAGATGCTGATATATATGTGCAAGAAGAGTATGATAATTGGGTACTAAGTTGATTAGTTATTGAGCATTGTTATAAAATGTGATAAAAGTGATGTGATTTCACTATTTTACAGTCTAAATCAGATACTTACCTATACGTACATGTACTGGCTGTGAAATTGGTTGCTAAGAGAATTGGTTTTAGTGAAATCATGGACCTTGTCCAGAGAAGTTTGAAGGATGTTTTTAATTGAAAAGTAGGTTCATTCTTTAACTGTTTCATGCATTAAAACCAAAAAGTATTTAAAATAAAATACAAGATACTGTCTCCTTTGTGAGAATTGTAACAATATTGCTCCTAAGAGCAATATCCTGTGGTTACAGGACTGATAGGAGCAGCTTCTCTCTTTGTACTTGGTTTTTTGCTTTGCTGTTAAAGGCCATAGAAACTCAGAATATGTTGAATGTTTATTTGCAATAGCTGCTTACACTTGAATTTAATGTTAAGTCAAGAATTTTACATTATTATTTTTCCTATGGACGAACTGTTCTCCAGTCAGCACAGATGTA
>WAAD01014701.1:18673-34779 GCA_013389945.1 Fregata magnificens
ATTTGCTGGAGTTATGGCTTGTCTCTCCACTGTCTGTCCATGATCATGTCTGTCCATGGAGAAAGTGGCCTTCAAGACGTGGCACTACTCATTAGTAGCCTAGAAGCAACCTTAATGCTTTGGTACTGGACACCTTACCTCGTCAAGGCACTTTTGTCTGGAATGTTGCTTGTTTTAGACTAGCTTCCTTTGTAGAAATAAAGAGACTCCTGGAAATTCTCTTTCAGTTCACGTTTGTTAAATGGTTAAAACAATGAACTTTTTTTTCCCTTTGTTTGATTACAAAGCTGGAACAACCAATAAAATTAAAGCACTAAAAAGAAAAATACTAAGAATTTCTCTGAGATGTCTTTTGACTGAGATGACTAAGGACCAACTCAAGAGTAGCCTATGCAGGGTGCTTTCCTCTATTGTATCAAAGCCATTCTTTGGCTTATAAATCACTTTAGAAAATATTAGTGTACTTTGATTTGTGAAAATTCAGGAAATGTTTCTCAAACCCCTGTCTGAGATTGAAATTCATAAAACCTTTGAGTAATGGTTATCTCTCATATCTGGCTTACCCTGTTGCTAGGAAGATGACTGAATTGCTTCCTATGTGATGTTCACTCTCCCACATAGCATGAAAAACTTTCTTTGACTTCATAACAACTTAAAAATGTTAAGTATCATCTTCCTTCTCAATTTTAAAGTTTCAGTTTCATTCCAGCTACAGTTTCATGGCAGAAAACTACCAAAAGTCACAGAATTAATTTCAGTTCTTTTTTTTTTCAGTATTTAGTGAATGTTTACCATTCATGTCATCTTGGAACACAATATAGAAGATTCCTTGCTATGACCAGCTGTACAAAATGATTAAGTAGAATGGCACTCTGCTGCCATTCTACTTAATCATTTAGTAGATAGGAAATCTGTGTCTTCCTGGGAAATTAGGTATCTCTGAGAAGAACAAATTTTCACTGGAGAAATTGCTTGCTAATTTCTGTATTATAGTAACAAGTAAGTATTTGTTTCTCTCCTCATGTAAACTGCTCCATAGTCCAGAGGAAGAAAATCTATTTTTCAGTATTTGGGAAACTATTGGAAACCAACTTCTTTCAATCTTTTGGTGGTATGACTGCTCTCCAAAGTAAATGTTGCTTGTAGAAATCACCAAAGAGTCATTTTATTGTGCATATTTGCTGAAATATGAGTGACTGAAGGATATGACCTGAAAAGCGCGTAACATCCCACTTGGTGTTTTAAGGGATATGTTTTATTCTGGTAGAGATAGGAAGAAAATGTTCACTAAATGTTCTAGGCTTCCCTAGTACTTGGTCCATGTACAGTCTTTCAGAATAGAACTACCGTCTCCACCCAGTGAAGAAAGACACTGACAGACTGACAGTCTAGCAGATGGTTGGGGCACACGATGCATAAGGAGAGGCTGTGGGTTTGCTCAGCTGGGAAGAGAAGGCCAAAGGAAGATGGAGGGATCTAATTGCTGTCTTCCATCACCTAATGAGTGATTAGAAAGAAGAAGGAGTGAGGAAAGGGAATGGAAATTTGAACAAGATAGAAAGAAGAAATTCTTCACTGTGTGGGTGGTGAAGTACTAGAATAGGTGCACAGGAATGTTGTGGCATCTCTGTCCTTGGAGATGCTCAAAACTTGCCAAGACATGGCCCTGGGCAACTTGATCTAATTTTGAGGCTAGCCTGGCTTTCCTCAGGAGGCTGGAGTAGAAGACCTCCAGAAGTCCCTTCACACCTTCATTATTCTATAATTCTACTGATATGAGGGACTACTGGTATAAAGACCATCTACTACGGAAAGTTAATAAATCATGGAATTCAGTCTCCTTTCCCTGTGAGCCCTTCCACTCACGTCAGAATAGTATCTGGTCAAGATCAGGGCCTCTTTTTACAATTGCTTGCAAATTCAGAAGATGTACACCTAGGAGTGAAGAATTTACGATCTGAGAGGGAATCTGATTACTAACAGCAAAATACTCCATCCTGTTAAACTGTGTTCTATAAAGTCTCTCTTATTTGGCTAGAAATTCTAGTACTGGCACAGACTGAGAGGCAAAATCAAGCTAATTACCTTGATGAAAAAATTGGTTTAGCTGATAAATGAGGTTATTTGTTCTGTTCTTAAAGGGCCAAATTATAGAACTGCTGAATCATTTAATTCTCTATTTATTTATGGGGATGCAGTAGCTCATACTGTCAGCTCATACTATCAGCTCATAGCTGACCATGATTTGACTTTCCAGACACTTTTCTCTTCCTAGGGAACTGTACTTCGGAGTACACAGAGAGGATTTGAGCAAAAGTTACTGCACTTTATAGTTAAATACAGTTATTCTAAGGCTGAAATAATAAAATGTGTTGAATAAATCTCTCATGAGATCGGAAAACGTGGAGACTGTAGGGCTTTTTTTACCAGTCTAAGCTGCTTTGTGCTAGTGCTTGCTCATGAGATACAAAGTTTACCTGCAGTATCCAAGTTCACGTCTGAGAGGCATAGTTAATTCTTTCCTCTTCTTGGAAACGCATAAGGGTTTTTGCATGCTGGGCTGCTGAGTTTTTCCTGACTTGCAGGGGCACAAGAGCTTTGGCGTATTTTCCTTTAGATTTTATCATATGGTTTATCTTAAAAATAATGCAGTCAGATGCACTATTTCATTTTCACCAATATTCACTTTTACTAGCTCAATGGCCAATGTTGTACAGAAGAAGCTTGTGAGAGTTCAAAACACTGAAATGTCATTTCTAAAAAACATCTAGTGGAGGCTGTTCCCCACCATTGCCCTCCCCTGAGGCTGGGTGATTTACAGGAGTGATCTCTTGTAGTTTGTGCACTTAGCTCCTATCCCAGAGGAGGGTAGAGGAATACATTGCTGTTCTTACAAATGTTTATATTTTTATATATATACATAATCTAACTTATTGCAATAGGGTTGTTTATATGAATTATTTTACGCAAGGGCATAAGTTCTTGCAGAATAAGACAACTTGGCTGATAAAATGGAAATCTTGTGGCAAATAAGTGTTTGTTGACAGTGTAAGTCCCTGTCAGAAGACAGGTAGGAATTGGAACTGAATTACCAATTAAAACTTTTTCATTCAAATATTGATGATTCTTTATTAAATGTGTAATGTGATTTTGGTCCATTTTATTTCTGGTTATTGGGTAAAAATGTATTTTTTTCCTAGTTGGGAGAAATTGTTTTATATTGTACCTCTTATACATGAAATAAAAGAAGCTGTTATGTATGTCTGTATTTCAATATCTAGTAACAGGAGTGAGCTACAGGTTCCGGTACACTGCCTTCCTCCACTCCTGTGACTGGGAAAACTAATTTCTGTGAGCAGAAGTATCCTGTTACTGGCTGAACTCTATGCCAGCAATTTTCTTTAAACTATGACTTTTGTTAAAATATTAAATTCAATTTTATTTAATATTTTAAAACAGTGGAAGTAATAATTCTGTGATGCCTTTGGTCTTTAATATTCTAGTAATGTGCATTTTCAATTAGGAAGATATTTTAATTCAATAAAACTTTCTGAGAGAGTGTATGGCAGAACTAGAACAGGGTTGATACAAAGGGACGTGTTGCTGTACTTCATAAGGGCTCTGCAAACATGTAGAGGTTTTTAAAAAGATCCAAGTAAGTGTTAAATATACAATTAAGAAAACCCATTACCTGCTGGTTTAACAGTGCTATAACAGCATAGAATGCAAGGGTTATATACTCTGCATGTGAACTGTACCGATGAAAGCTGTGTCAGGAGACGAAGAGCACATGCAGTGGACAGAAAGATACACTGATTCAAATTCCTGTGAAATTTTGGATTAAATTAAAAACTGCCTTTCATTAATGGGAATGTCCCTTGCTCTAGGGGCGCAAGCACTGAACATTGCATCAGCTACACAATCTGCAAAACTATTTTCAATGAAAGCTGATACACATACCTGCATTCAAGGAACTAAGCACTTACTTAATCAATATTATGTGTATCCTGAGGCCACCATAATGTGATGCTTTTAAAAAGCTAATTGTAAGCTATAAGCGAGAACTAATTGGCTGATGAAGCAAGAATTTTGTTTCTAAAATTACTTTGCTTGTTAGATTTAAACATTTATGACATCTGATTGTTATTCTCTTTTTTTGGCTAGCAAAGGAAAACGACTTTTAGAGCTTGGCTGCCATGTTTTACTGGGACTTACTTTGTTGTTTATTTTGACTCCTTTGGAGCTATGCCTCTGCACACACACAAGTGAGTTGTTTTTTCTTATACTCTCTTCAGCCTCCCCCAGCCACAGAATAGACAGGAGACCTGCTTGGAGCATAACACCAATTTCGCTCATTAGTCAGCTGGCACTGGTGGCATACAGATAATTTTCTGTCCTTGAATCAAAAATATTATCTGATATGAGTCATCCAGACACACACACACACACACACACACCCTGTGGGTGGGTAAGGGGAGTCTTAATGTTTCTTTTGAATAAGAAAAGTGATAATAATGGGCCAAGCCTGAAGAGAAAAATGTGGAAATGCATACAAATGCCCATTAGTAATGTGGAACATCTAAATAGTTTGCTGCCCAAGAATGAGGGAGGAGCCTAGTGTGAATAGTGGTCCTTCAATGTGCTTTGTGAGTGTCCATAAAGGAGGTGCCGATAAGGGGATGGTCCGCCTTATCTGTGACATTCAGGGGACGTTATTGATGTGGCATTGCTTCCCTGATTCACTAATAATAGCAATGTCTTTAGTTACACAAAGAGCACATGTGAACATGGTACCACTATGCAGGCTTTTGTACTCGATTACCTGCTGAAGAGCCAGGATTGGTTTTTTTCAACGTCAATATTAGTAAAGACCCAACGTGCAAAACAGGGACAACGATTAATAAGTTGAAGACAGACATTCAAGGGAAATGACTTCAGAACACAGCTGGGCTGGCATGGTGCCTTATTGACCTTTGCAGTGTCAGAGAGCAAGAACATTGTTGCTATAAGTCTAGCAAAGATAAAACTAAGTTGGTGAAAAAGTTAGAGTAATTCTTACCTCGTGGGGAACGTATGTTTTTTAGGGATTGAGCCAGAGGTTAGATTTCAGGAAATTACCAGATACTTTTTATTTTGTAACATGTATTCTTGATGTGTTTTTTTCTTTCCTGACTGTCACATTAAGTGCTCCATCTTTTAAAACAGGGAGGTAACATGAAAAATTAAATAAGGCTGCAGTGTACTCTCTCTCATAATGGTTTGATTTATCAAATTGTATTAAACCTTGGGGCTTAGAAGAAAACCATTAATATGACTGTGTAGCTTCTACGTGCTAGAGCCCACATTGCTATTAAAAAGAAGTACTTCTTTTAGCAGGAAGACATAAAATAAAAGCAGGGATTTTTTCATTATTAGGCAACTATTGCTGACTTTTCAAACTGTAACAAGTAATTTTGACTTTTTTCCCCATGTTTTTATTCCAGTTCCTTTGCATGAAAACCCTTTTAAGGTGAATTAAGAAAGGAGAGGAATTCAAACATTAGGTCTCAGTAACCGGCAGCAGTAGTATGTCGTCCTCCCTTCAGAACTGTGATGTTAAAAATTTTTCTTAGTGTGCTCCAAACCTAAGACTCAACCAGCTTAAGACTTTTGACACCATCCCCTCCAGAAAATATCTAATTGCTCCTACTCTTGTCTTTGTATGTGGTAGAATAGATCATGCTTTGATAATATTTCTAATATGCTATTTGGGTGGCAGCACAGGAAATCAAACCCATGGCCCCCAAGCGCAGCAGCGTCACAAAGATCCTGTTCTTTCAGCTTTTCATCCTTTCAAGGGTTTCTTTCAATGACATTTTTCTTCTTGCATATTCACTCATGATGTAAAAAATGACGAATTGCTATAAATTCATAATCCCAGTTAATGTTACAAGTTGTGCAGAATTTTGGTTTTTTTCTTACATGTTTTTAGCATACACTCCTAATAAACTGCTGAAGATGATTGCTCCATAAAAGGTGGTGTCACTGAAATCGGGAATAAACCTCGTAACACCAATGTAGTCTTAAAAGGCAGGCATTCTTCATTCACAGTGCCGGGAACATGGGGGATAGCTCCTCCCAAGATCATGTTCATTCAATCAGTCTAAGAAACAATCTTTTATACATGCACGGATACATAGCCAATACATATTTATTATCCTTCTGTTAAATGATTGGTTAAAAACCCTTCACCTACCGTGTAAATGACTATGCATGCCCATTATGATTTTTGAGACTTTTACTTCCTTAATCTTTTGAGTCGGAGGGTTTCTTGAGTGGGTGGTCTTTGAGTCGGTGGTTGTGATCTCCTCCTGCCAGAATTATCTTTCTGCTAGTTTTGCTTAAACTTGGCACCACTAAATAGACCTTCANGCCCATTCTTCTAATTACATATTATATTCCATTATTGTTTAATTCCCCACCACCTTTGTTACAGTGGTACATGTTCATTCCAAATCCTACTGGCTTCAGTGTGAGCATTTTAATTAATTCTAATCCAGTCCCAAAAGTTCATCCTTAATGTCCCTTGCAAACAGCCTCTTCAAACTTGAAGACCATGTTGCTGCTTTGTGTAGCAGAACAGAAAAACGAGGTCACAGATGACAGAGGCTTGATACTAAAACTGGCAGTTCGGCAGCTGAAATGCGGTGTGTGTTCCCCATGACTGGCCAGAAAGAAGTACTAAGCCAACGTCTGTTTGTAGACTAGACTTGCTACATATGCCAAAAGTGAGCTTTCTACCAGCCATTCTGATAACAACTATAATCAGTGATTGCTAATGAAAAATATTGCCACGTTTTCCAATGTGTGCCTTTCTCTGGCTGTTACTGGAGCTCTTCTAGATGGTAGTTTTGGTCACAACAAGCTTCATAGTTTTGGGTATACCATTCTGTATGCATAAAGCAGTTTTAAACCTTTTGGAATTTAGAGATGCCTTCAGATTTTCCAGTGGAGGTAAGAAGCCATGTGTAGAGAATTTCAGCGTGCTGGCAGTAGTCTCACTGCCTGTTTTTAGTGAGCTTTCAGAGTCCTAAGGGTAGTCTGCAAGTCAGACACATACCCTCTGTCTCTGTGAGGATGCTGAGTGCCCCAACAGACGTTGTTTGCCCTGATAAGCCTCACCTGGACCCCTCACACAAGCACCTTCTGCCTGCTGGTCCAGAAGCTCTATTTAAGCTCAGGCTTCAGCCTTTGTGAGAGCTGCCAGGGAGCAGCAACTGTGAAACTGCTCCAGGAAGGAAGAGATGGCAGAAGCTGAGGGGGATCACAGGGCAGTGCCTTTGCTGATGGAGCATGGTCCCCAGGCAGGGTGTGCAGAGATGGCAAGAGCAACAGCTTTTCATCAGCTGTCTGGTACTTATCAGACAAGGTAAGGCAGTGTTATGTCCAAGATCAGTCACAGAAATCCAGTCTGAGATTCAGGAACAGCAGGGGACAGGAGACAGTTAACCTATGGTGTAGCTCAGGCAGAGTTGGGGTGCCCAGGCCTGAGCTTAAAGGGAGCTCAAGTCCATGGCAGAAGATGTGAGTGCCTGGGAGAAGTCCCAGGTGAGGCTGGTCAGGGTGATTGAGGCCTATGGAGGCACTTGGGGCCCTGACAATCAATTAAAACTCTCCAAGAGAAGATGGAAAAACAATTTCAAAGCAGGGAGCTTCAGGAAGGTGGTGAACTTCAGTGTTGGGTGTCAAGTGTTTTAAGAACCAGACTAAGAGTTAGGCTAAGAATAAGTGGGAAGACTGAGGATCTTAGTGAATTGGAGAACTGTCCATGTCCCTAAAGCACACACTGCAAAAAAAGGCTGTCGTGTCATTCTGCTTTAAAATAAAATAGAACTGGTTTCATATGGCAGAATTTATTTCTGAGATGTTTCAGCTCACCACACCTTGTTGCTGTGCAGAGTCAAACACAGGGAACAGAACACTTTTACAGGTTGGCAAGTAGGTTGTTTTCAAATTAAGCTGCAGGAAGCTTACTGAAATTAAAAAAAAAAAAGTTCACCAGTTCTTCTATCTTGATTTTGCTGCTTATTCTGTGCTTTCAATGACAGAGCACTGTGTTTGTTCAGTTGTGCTATCCACCTCTACATATTCTACCCAAGGGAAGAAAACCACACTGAGATAGCACTCAGATTACATAATACACTCTGAGATATGAATAAATCCCATTTTGTCAGAGGTCTAAGTTGCAAAATCTGAAAAACTAGAGACTGCTGCATTTTCAGTACAGACTCTCTTAATCAGTCATTATTTTAGTCTCTTTCTGTGCTCCCTTCTCACCTATGTTATCAAATTACAAAATAAAGGCTTATGAAGTTTAGTGAACCAAGCAGGGTTATAAAATACAAGCTGTTAAAATATTAAATTTGTGATTTAATGGAAGCCATGCACCTGCAGCCACTTGGATTTATTTACTTTAGGGCTGAAGTTTTCTTACACTTGCTGAAAACCTGCTTGTGCTAAGGCACACGTGCACTGTGCAACTTGCAATAATAGTGCAATTCAGGTTAACAAACTGAAGAGACCCAATTAAATGTGTTGTCAGCAAATGATGCAGTTTGAATATGGCTAAAACCTGAGTTTATGGGAATCTTTAAGAAGTCTTTGTTTTCCAGTGTGGAATAAAATTATGTAAACAATTTGTACAATTATAAGTCATTGCAGCCTTAAAAAAATGCAATTGGATTTTTAGCAGTAGCATTTGTATTTGGATAGGTTAGAGTGCTTATGATTTCCTTTCTTACCCAGTTAAGACCTGGAAGACAATGAGTCAGTCTTAATTGTGAAAAAAGTAATTTCCACCTGAAACTGTTAAATTTTCCCCCAGGGAGAGGTAAGACTTTATGAGTGTGCAGAATCACTTTTTCTTAATGCAGCAGAACTAGCACTCTATTTGGATATCATGTTGCATAATCTTTAATAGCCAAGGTATGTCTGAAGCAGAGTCATATGTTACTGTAATCACAGGCTTCCAGTAAAAACACTCTATCTGGCACAGTGTAGAAAACAGTCCTAGGAAAACTCTAAGGGAACAGGATGAAATAGAAAAGATTGGTGTGCATTATCTGGAATACACACAGTACAGTTTTTTCAGCCAAATAATTTAGAAAGTACCTTGTTCTTTAAGAATAACAGAGAAAAGCTAAGGTGGATGCAAAAACAAATCACTTTGTTTGCAAGAAGGAACTTAGCAGTCTTGATTTGTACTTGTACAAAAATGTTTGAGAAGAATTTAGGTTTGCAGGCTACTTTTAAAATACAGTAATCTGTTCATTAATCTCTTTCCTCTTTTATATGAGATGCCAAGATGTTTTAAGATGGATCATGAACTTTACTTATTTTGGAATGAAAAATAAAGTAAAACTATAAAACACTTTTAAATTTAATTCCTACTTAAGTATGCAGGAACTTTTTTTTTGCTATTTATAAATCTATTTTGAAAGCACTGAAAATACATTTTGCCAAGGTACCTGTTATCTGCATATTATCAGACTGTTTTTATTACAGCTCTCTATGAATGTTCTTCCTGTCATTCTTGATTATAGTTGAGTTCCCATATTGATGAATTTCCACATCACAGACTCCAAAACTCATTGTTACTTCTTATGTGCAAGTACATTTTTTACCAACTCTGTTATTGCCTTATTCTGCATGATGATCTGTACCTGACGTGTAAAGCTTTTACTTCTGTAGGTAGGCAGATTTCTATTTTGAGTTTGGTCTTTTTTGAGTTGTTTTCTCTCAGAGGTAGCAACTTTATGGAAATACACAAGGAAGAAATGATCTACAAGTCAAAGAACAATGCATTGAAATTACCAAATATTAATTTAAGACCTATTTTGATACCTGTCCGTGTCAAGTTGGGCAAGTGACCTAACTTTTCTGTGCTTCAGTTGCCACTATTTCAAAGCAGGAAAGATAAAATTATTAAATACCCTGCCTGTGTAGTTTATCTAAGGTACTTGTCTTTTTAGCATTTATAGTCTAAAGCATTTGTTACACATTTCCTGTGTATCCTAATTCATTTGCAACAAGAAACATAAAGGCTATATGCCACCTAGTTTTGCTTTTCAAAACAGACCAAAAAAAGTAGGCACATTCACCAAAGTGACTTTTTTTGCATTTCAAAATCACTAGAGATCAGACCTTTTGAACTAGAGCAAAATCATAAAAATGTTGGCATTTTTATGGCACGTGACAGGGACATGACAAATACCTGATCCACATTTCATTACTGTTCAGATCTGACATCTTTGCCAAATGCTTCCCCAAGATCGAATCTGTATGAAAACAGAAGAATGCTTTCCTTTGCTCATATGGGCAATGGTTGTTTAACCAATTTTAGCTAACCATTTAGTTGGGTGTGTATATGCCACCTGTCTTCCAGAGTCCGCTGATGTGTCCCTTACTCTCCCTCTAGTTTTCCAGACTGGATTCTGAATCTTTTCAGTTATTCTGTGAAAGATATATTTGTACGCTGTCATATTCAGCACTTGACACTTAATTTTCATTTATAAAAACGAGCTCTTCATTTAATATGGGACAGTAAATTTTTTTTAAAAAAATATGTATCAGAACGATAGAATAATTTACATGGGGAAGGACCTCTGGAGGTCATCTAGTCTCAAACCTGGACTGAGGTAGCTCAGAGTCTTGTCCAGTTGAATTTTGAATACCTCCAGGGCTGGGGACCCCAGAGCTCCTCTGTGCAGCCATTCCAGCCTCACCGTGAAGAATTTCTTCCTTAGAACTCTCTGGAATTTCCCTTGCTGCAGCTTGCAATTGTTTACACTTTTCTTTTTGTTCTTTACCTCTGAAAAGAGCCTGACCCCATTGCCTTTGTAATCCCTCATTAGATGATGGAACATGGTGATTAGATTCCTCCTCAAGCCTTCTCCTCTGGAGGCTGAGCAAACACAGGTCCCTCTCCTTGTGTATCATGCATCCCAGGCCTCTAACCACCCTGGTGAGCCTCTCCCTCTCCAGTTTGTCATTGTCTTTTTTAGATTGTGGTGGTCATAAGGGGGGGTGAAATAGGACGTGGTAGTCTAGGTGTGGCTACACAGGTAGAGGGGAAAAACTCCCTTCAGCCAGCAGGCAGCACTCCTGCTAATGCAACCCAGGACATGACCCATCTGTCATGGGTGAAAGGGAGCTCTGCAGGTTCGTGTTCAGCCTGTTATTCACCTAGACCTTCAGGTCCATTTCTGCAGACTTAATGCAGTGACTGAAATCTAACCTATGTAAATATTGATTTAACTCAGGGACTACATTCCCCATCTTAAATTTGCATTTTGGTGTAACCAGCTTAATGACATATAGCAATAATACGCCTATATTAAAACAGGTATCAGAGAACGCTTTGTTTGTTCATTTTCACTGCTTTCTCGCACTAGTGGGATAACAAACTCCAAACAAACCAGTCTATGCCACTGTGGTGGGTTGACCCTGGCTGGATGCCAGGTGCCCACCAAGCCGCTCTATCACTCCCCCTCCTCAGCTGGACAGGGGAGAGAAAATACAACGAATGGCTCATGGGTTGAGATAAGGACAGGGAGAGACCACTCACCAATTACCATCATAAGCAAAGCAGAGTTGTCTTGGGGAAATTAATTTAATTTATTACCAGTCAAATCAGAGTAGGATAATGAGAAATAAAACCAAGTCTTAAAACACCTTGCCCCCACCCCTCTCTTCTTCCTGGCCTCAACTTTACTCCTGAATTCTCTACCTCTTTCCCCCCAGTGGTGCAGGGGGACGGGGAATGGGGGTTGCAATCAGTCTATCACATGTTGTCTCTGCTGCTCCTTCCTCCTCAGGGGGTGGACTCCTCACACTCTTCCTCTGCTCCACCGTGGGGTCCCTCCCACGGGAGACAGTCCTCCATGAACTTTTCCAACATGAGTCCTTCCCATAGGCTGCAGTTCTTCACGAACTGCTCCAGTGTGGGTCCTTTCCACAGGATGCAGTCCTTCAGGGACAGACTGCTCCAGCACAGGTCCCCTGCAGGGTCACAAGTCCTGCCAGCAAACCTGCTCCAGCATGGGCTCCTCTCTCCATGGGGTCTCAGGTCCTGCCAGGAGCCCGCTCCAACATGGGCTCTCCACAGGGTTCACAGCCTCCTTCAGGCACATCCCCATGCTCTGGCGTGGGGTCCTCCATGGGCTGCAGGTAGATATCTGCTTCACTGTGGACCTCCATGGGCTGCACGGGGACAGCCTGCCTCACCATGGTCTTCACCATGGGCTGCAGGGGAATCTCTGCTCCGGCACCTGGAGCACCTCCTCCCCCTCCTTCTTCACTGACCTTGGTGTCTGCAGGGTTGTTCCTCTCACATGTTCTCACTCCTCACTTCTGGCTTCTGTTCCACAGCAGGTTTGTTTTTCCCCTTCTTAAATACGTTATCACAGAGGTGCTGCTACCGTCACTGATGAGTTCAGCCTTGGCCAGCAGTGAGATCATCTTGGAGCCGGCTGGCATTGGCTCTATCGGACATGAGGGAAGCTTCTAGCAGCTTCTCACAGAAGCCACCCCCGTGGCCCACCCACTACCAAAACCTTGCCATGCAAACCCAATACAGCCACCAAGCACAAGTGCTTCTTTTTTGATTGAACTTGTGAATTCTTCCCATCCAAAGTTAGTTGTTACTAATGATTTGTTTATAGTGAAGCATTTAATTACCTATATGCATATGTATACATAATATATTAATATATAGTAATTGTTTGTATATATTAAGAGATATACATATCTATACTTATATACATAATTTTTTTCTTTTTTTTGGCTAGGCTTACTGATGTATTTCATGTTCTCCACCCAGGCTCATTTTATTTTACCATACACCTGGAATTATTCTTTTTTCCCCCTTGCTGTTTAGGTCAAGTTGATGAATTCTCAGTTTCTTCTCAGATTCCCACAGCTGAAGCAGTTCCTCACCAGAAAAGCTTAGTATGTCATTCTTGTTTTTATTATTTATCTATTTTCACAAGATATTTTGGCAAGGATGCTGGCTCAATGCCAATGAGGAAATGGGCTTTCAGTCACAGAAAGCGCTGTGTATAGTTCGTAACTTTTTTTCCCTCGGGAGAGACAATGCAGACATCTTTCACTGAAGGAGGAACAGGTTAACATGAGTGCTTGGGATTCTCAGAACTAACATCAGTCTGATGTTGAGCTTGTGAAACACAGAAATGAAATTGAAGTAGCAAGTTCAGCTGTTACCATGCTGAAAATGTAACAAAATAAAATATTTAGGAAATTAGTACTATGGAATTCTAAAAAAGGATTTTGTTTTCCAACTTTTCATATCATGTTATGAACAATAAAGTTGTTAAAGAAAAAAAGATAAAAAGGAAAGAATAGGAGCTTTGAGTGCATAACAAAATGCCTGGAAGGCAGTGTGGGTTAAAAGCCAGGGTGTTAAAGTATCTTTTAACATTATGCCAAGAAACCACTACTCTCTTACCAAGGTTTATTGGCTGCAACTGCTGATACCCCATGAAGAGGCCAATATAAACCAGCAGCAGAGGAGGGAGCTGGCAGACTGTATTAGCTCAGAATGAGAAGAGTCTTGGGACCCTAATTCTGCAGGCGCAGGGATGACGTGCCCCAACAGAAACCCAGCAGCACAGAAAGCTGATTCTTTTCAGAAAGTTTTTCCCAGTAGGAGCTGAGACTGTGACCCTGTATTTCCTCCTGAAATGTAAAGAATGCTTGCCTATTTTATTCCAGGAAGAAAGGAAAGATATTTAATTCCAGCTTGTAATACAGCTTGCCCTACAAGATGCCCTTCAACCTTCCCATGTTTTGTCTAAGCTCCAGCGCTGTTCTGTGTCATCTGTCAGTCTAGTATTTGTACAGTTGCTGTTTCATAGCGCTTGTGCATCACAGATTTGTGCAGAGTAATTCCAGAAATGGCTACTTGAGTGGTTGAGGCCCGTCCTGTTGCACTTGCAGATTTTATTCCCTGGAGACTTTCTACAATGCATCATTCTATTATTTTTCTTCCAGGGTAGGGCTCCTTGGCTATTGTTCTTCGAACTTCACTTCAGTCTCAGTAATTTTAAAATACATTTTTCTAGATATCTATCCCCAGATTTTCTATCTGTCTTCTCCACTGTAAGGGGAATTATTTTTCTGTCTTCTTTTGACCTTGAGCCATTCTTGACAGCTGGTGGGCCTTTACTTTCAGAGGAGACTCTTGTCTGCTTTCTGTGCAGCAGCAAATATGGACATGGCAGATAAAAGAAAGAAAGTGCTAGTTGGTGTGATTTTGGTAGGCGTTTTTTTGATAGCCAGAGTTGAGCAATGGAAACTTGCTTGTCCACCTGCTTTGTGCTATTCCCTCCCTATTGAAACGCAGGATAATTGTTTTCACTGTGATTCTGACAACTGAAAAGTAGAAAACATATTGGATGCACATAGCCTGATGAAGAAAGTGAATTTTCAAGAGAAGTAGGTATGAGAAGGGGGATAGCTCTCGGCTCCAGTGGGAAATACAATTTTCTTTTACTGTGATAGTCTGAAAAGTGCAGAAATATGTTTAAATATATCTAGTTAAAATGAAAGTTTTGAAAATAATGACATTTCAACTTCCCCAAGATTTGGGTGGTCTTTGCAGGTAGTGTGGGTACAGTATGCAATCTCATTAAGTTTCACTGAAGAGACTTAGTCATCTAGTCTGGCTGAAATTTCTCCTTGCTTGATTCTTGTCAATACTTATTGATCAAGTTGATGCATTTTGGTAACCACCACTCAACACAGATCCTGGAAATGCTCATTTAAGAGGTCCACAGGAAGCATGGAAGGGTGTTCAAAGTGCAAATTAAAACCACAGTATTGGAAGAGCATTCCAACAGTCCTGCCTTACCTTTAATGAGAATGAATTTTTCAGTGTTTGACATGTAAAAACAACAAGTAGCATCTTCAAGTAGCCGGATAGTGATCAGACTGATTGCAAAACCAACAAAAGCAATTAAAACTCCAGTATGTAAGTACAATAAGGCAAAGCAGGTAATTAGCATTAGAGGTTAAAAAACTTATTAGTAAAGTTATTTTCTTTGTATGTGCTATTCTCTGTTATTAGTTTACCATGTAAAAGATAACAAGAAATTTCAAAGTAAAGTAAGTCCTATTTTTTATTCAATCACCTTTTCCTAGAAAAGTAAGCTTTTGATTAAAAAAAATTCAAAAGAAAGGATCACTCCACTGTAGAGTCTTCACAGTTTTGCTGTTATAATTTAATTAATAGCTACAACTATTTCAGTTTTTTAACACTGTCTAGTCCTACAGTTGGGGGGTCATTGAGCTGAATCTACTTCTAAGGAATTAGATGGGTTGGTAAGTATTACAACAAGAGAGTAGATAGCATCTTCCCTTGCTGTCAGTAACAAAGCTATTTTGTAGGTCAAAAGAAAGTGTGAAAAAAGCTTAATAAGAGAGGGTGGACCACGGATGAATCCTCAATCCAGACTGTGACCTTAGGGGGAACTGTGGATCAGAGGGGTTTAGAAGTCTGAGTGTATTTAATGACGGCCAGCTGAATTAGACATATCTATGTCACTGCTTAAAAGGATGGTGGTGCTCATAAAACTTATCAGCATTGTGGCACTCTCCTTCAGGATATTCTTGAATATCTTCAGGAGAGATATTTAGAGCATAGAAGTAATGCAGGGAGGAGTAATATAGTGCAAGTATAAAGTGAAGAATGACCCACGTCCTAACTTTGCACCTATCATTTTCTACTCTGGCTCCCTTGGTTAAAGGAGAATTAATTTTTATTATATTATTGAATATTTACCACAGATGATTCAGTTCAGATTTCCTGATTTTCACTGGACAGAGTTTTTCTTTTTTGGTCCTACATATGCATTTGTTCTGATTTCATTGTGCCATTAGCTTTTTGGGTTTGTACTGCTTTAAGCAGAGCTTTTGCAGATCCTGTTTCTGTGATTATATATCCAGCTGTAAGTGAGAAAGAATTAGGCCTGTGATCAAAAGCACTGTGAGAAAAGAATTAGTAGAGTTATTTGGTTTTGGTGATACTTTAAGGCCCTAAGAGGCAGTTA
>WAAD01014701.1:39482-53144 GCA_013389945.1 Fregata magnificens
ACATTCAGAGTGTATGAAATTAATCTAGAGGAAGGGACTGAAAGACATTTTCCACTATAGGTGAATTTATACAGTCATTATTAAAAAAGCAAGGGAAATATCTTTTAGCTTCTTAAGTCATATTACCTGCATGTCTGTGTGATTTTAGGGTTTTCTTTTATCAGAGGTACATCATGTCCTTAGTTGATCTAATGCAGTCTGTAATTCTTCCTATCCCTCAAAACATTATCAGTCTTAAAATTGATGTCTGGAATATACTTCTGGGGACAGTGTTTACAACCGAATGAGTAAAGGACAGCTTCTCAAAGCACTACCCTGATCTTCTCCCATGGAGCTTGGGGGACAGTTTACACTACTTTAGCAAGGGGAATAGGATTTGCTTCAGAAACTTCCAGCCATTTATTACTTATTACATTTATTACATTTATTATTACTCCTGCATTACCTCTCACTGTCTCCTTAATTGTGCTACTGTAGCTTTTTCTGAGGTTATGCTGGAAAATAGATCATTAAAATGATCATGGTTAAAAATAACCTTTTCCCCAAGCTGGAAGCAGGCAGTGTTTTCTTGGAAGCACGGCTACAGAAATTTTAGCCTGCTTTCTCCCAGAGGTGAGGCTTCTGCAATCCTGTTGCAGTGCCCAGATTCACCCCGCCTTAGCTTTAGACACATGAGTAATGGTGCAGTTTTGTAATTGATTTCAGCTGCTCTAACTATGGTCTGTTGCCAAAGAAGGCTGCTGCCTTTCTTCCCTCCCTCTGCTTGCATGCTGCTGCCATTTCTTTCTACTACCTCTAGTGATCGTGCAGATGTGTGATGAGCAAATTGCCTTGCTGATACACCTGAAAACTGCCCAGGAAAGAAGGGAATGGTTAGTCTTTGGATGAATAAGCAAGCTGCTCTTGATTCATTGTGTCTGCATTTGTGATCCTGGGGCTGCATAAAGGAAGGGATGGAAAGGTACAGGAGGGGAGTAGTGAGGGGGACTGGGACAAAATATCTTGGTGCTTTCACGCAGCTTGATTGGCATCTCATGCTGGCCTAACACGCTCTGAGGTGAATTAGCTGATGCTATACAGTTGCTTCAGGCTGCCTCTACTGTCAGTATGGACAGGAGAGAGGGGGATGTGTCCATGATTTAGCTACTGGAAATCTCCAAAGTGTGAAAATGTCACTGCTTTCATGCACCCAGCTCCTTGTGCTGATGTTTTTAGAGTGGGACTACAATAGACTACAAAAGATTTAGCAATATAAGTCTCAGTGTGAATGCACTGTGAATGCATTGGCCAAGTTCAGTCAGCTTTGAGAGACTGGTACAGATCTCAGCAGTATTAACTCCCTACAAGATTTGTATAAGCGGGTGTCCTGGTTTCGGCTGGGATAGGGTTAATTTTCTTCCTAGTAGCTGGTATAGTGCTGTGTTTTGGATTTAGGATGAGAATAATGTTGATAACACTGATGTTTTAGTTGTTGCTAAGTAGTGCTTTTCAGCTTCCCATGCTCTGCCAGGTACACAAGAAGCTGGGAGGGGGCACAGCCAGGACAGCTGACCCAAACTGGCCAAAGGGATATTCCGTAGCACATGACATCATGCTCAGTATATTAACTGTAGGTAGTTGGCCAGGGGGGCGGGAATCGCTGCTCAGGGACTGGCTGGGCATCAGTCAGCAGGTGGTGTGCAGTTGCATCACTTGTTTTATTTTTCCTGGGTTTTGCTTCTCTCTCTCTCTCTCTCATTGTTTTCCTTTTCATTACAAAATTATTATTATATTTTATTAAACTGTTCTTATCTCAACCCATGAGTTTTCTTACTTTTGCCCTTCTGATTCTCTCCTCCATCCCACTGGAGTGGGGGTGTGAGCGAGCGGCTGTGTGGTGTTTAGCTGCCTGCCAGGTTAAACCACAATAGTGGGAGGCTGGACAAAGGACAAATATTTCATGGTAACTTGTTGACAGAAAAGCTAATATTTGTAGCCTTTTATTACATAGCAGGATGTTCAAATGGGAAAGGACACTGCAGACAGACTCAGTGTGATGTATGGTGCATGGAGTCGCTTGTTTTCTTTCAGAATAAAACCTGGTATCCATTGAAAGACTAGAGTGTAATAAATTTCATTCTGAAAATCGGTATTGATATTAGATTTCTCTTCAGAGTATTTTCCTTGTAACCTGGGATATTTGCACCTCTGAAGAAAATCCAGCTTTGTATATTTGAAACCCTGATCTGTGGTGTCCAGTGCTTAAATGAAGATTGGTATGGTATCATATCAGTGTGAAGAAGCAACTAAGAATGAGCAAAGTATAAACTTTTTTCTCTCATATTTTGCAGGTTGAATATTACAGCTTCACATGTACTTGGGCTTTTTCTACTGATGTCCAACACGCAATAGATATTCTAAACGGTATTCAGCAGGTCCCTCTGCAGCATAACAGCAATCCTTCTTTGATACAAGATGGAGGAAACATACAAAGATAGGACTTCATTAGTGAAAGGGGCAAAAGATATTGCCAAAGAGGTGAAGAGGCAAGCGGTGAAAAAAGTGAGTAAAGCTGTTGACAAAGCTCAGGATGGCTACACACAGAGGTCCTACAACCGATTCCAGGATGAGGAAGATGACGATGATTACTATGTCCAAGGAGGAAATTATAGTGTAGAAGCTAATGATGACGAAGGATCAAGTGAAGCAACTGAAGGGCATGATGAAGATGATGAAATTTATGAAGGGGAGTATCAGGGAATCCCCAACATGGGGCAGGGCAAGGATGGCATGGTGGCCTTAGGTCAGCCTATGCGTGATGAATATAAGGATCGTCATGAACTGGAAACAGAGAGGAAAGCTGATGAGGAAGAGCTAGCACAGCAGTACGAACTGATAATACAAGAATGCGGCCATGGTCGTTTCCAGTGGGCCCTCTTCTTTGTGTTGGGAATGGCCCTAATGGCTGATGGGGTTGAAGTTTTTGTAGTTGGATTTGTGTTGCCCAGTGCTGAAACAGATATGTGCATACCCAATTCTGGATCAGGATGGCTTGGTGAGTAAAGTCTTTGCTCTGTCTTTGTGCTATTACAAGTGTTGCTTACAGTATGCCTAAACATGTATTTGTCAACACTAATGCTTATATAAAAATATGTATTGAATATACGTGAGCAAGCCACAAAGTGCATTAACAGCTAATATGGATTTAATGAAGATTATAATTTTATTTTTTAGATATTTGTTTTCTTTTTCAGTCAGTAAGTATAAATAAATCACTAAAGTGGAAGACTGCACAGTAAAACTTAAGAGGAGAGGGATACATTTTGTTGTTGTATACAAGAGTAGACATCCAGATGAACTAATTTAAAAAAAACCCCCAAAACCCAAACCACAGTTGGAGTATTGGAGTTCTGCTGGATTTATACAGGCATAATAAAAAGTAGATGACAAAACTGTCCAGCAACATTGTCACACTGCGTCAGAGCCTTCCCAAGGGCGAGGTGGAATGCATTCTGGGAAATGCAGGAAATCCAGGGAAAATGCTGTCTAGCCTTTCCCCTCCTTTTTTCTTTTACTCCTTTTATCCTGATGACTGTTCTCGAGCCACCCAGAAAGTATAATATTTATTTTGATTTGGGAAGGACAGAAGTCAGCAGGACAAATGGCTGAAGATGAGCCTGGGATACGCTTTTTGTGTCTGTTCAGTTGATGGGGATGACCTGTGTCTCATCCTGTTGCCACTTCCCTCCTGTGGTGCAGCAAATAAGCAGGCTGAGCCAGTCTTGTGTGACCCGGTGAGAGCAGCAGCACTGCGAACAGGTCCATGCTTGCCCTCCCTGGGCATACCCAGGCGCAGCAGATGAAACAAGGCTCTCATTGGGCAGGGTTGTGGAGAAAGGGTGTAGAAATGGTTCCCCAAGGAAGAAGGGAGGTAGGAGCATGGGGGCTTGGGATGTGGTAGAAAATGAAATATATGTGAGTAGATAAGCGGATTGGGCCTGAAGGACTCAGGCTGTTACAGAAAAGGAGGGCTTCTTATAAAATATTTAGGAACCTTTGCCTTCTAGCAGACGTTTGTTCTGTGCATCTTTACAGTGCATGGTTCTGTTGCAACAGTCTCATTTAACTTAGCTCAGTTTCCTGATTTTATTCCTTTGCTCACTATCAATTAGAAGGACCCTAAGATACCAACTGCATCAAAATTAGGTTCAGAATTTTAAATAGTGCAAGGCTATTTTTGCTATTTAAATAACACAGAAGCTTTCTCAGTAGACCATTAAGCTCATGACAGGTTAGATTCCTGACATATCATTACTAGCAGTTTGGCTCTATAGGTTTCAATAAAGTGGACCATATTAATGCTCATTTATATCTCTAAGCCTCCCTCCGTGTCAGAGGATCATGAGTGGAAATGGGAGCTGAGTTCTCAGACGGCTGGGTCCTTTGAGGCATTCCTTGCTATTTGATCATTTCTTGTTAGAAATGAACTACTCTGCCTGTTTGTACAGTGCATTGATTAAACTTCTAATAAAATAAATTAAATTGTCTAAGTTTTTATAGTTAAAGAGGCTGCATGCATATAATCTGTTTGGTAATGCTTGTTTACACAAATCTACAAACATCGTATTTGTCATGCTTGGACTTGCGAGTTTTTAGATCTGCTTCTCGCAGAAAGAAGGTGCATAAACATGTCTATTTATAGCCATTTTTGAGCTCTAGAAATAATTCAAAGAGTAGAGAGAAAGAAGAGAAACCAAAACAACCCCAAAAGGTATCTCTAGATAAATGTTACTGTGTCAGTGCAGATAATAACACAGAATACATTTTATAAAAGCAGTGTATGCCCAGCTTGCTTTTAATGTGATGTTGTTACCCAGTACTTGGCAGTTGAGGATATCTTTAAACTCTACTAATCAATTTTTATAAGTCCTCTCTATTGCTGGAACAAAAATGATGGATCTCAACGCCATTTTTTAATTACTGATAACCCTGTTTGTTTTACCACACACACCCTCCCAACACATTGAATGGCCAAAGTTGTCTTTGCTCTCCAGGATGATAGCAGTATAAGGTTAGCCACGAAATCTCTCTGCAATTAGTTCATATGAGGTTAAGGAAAAGAATAAGGTTATGCAATATTAATGGCGAGCTTCATGATGCTTACACACTCAGTAGCTTACTGATCTGCACGTGCAGTTCCTTCCACTTACATTAAATATTAAACTGGGAAATGGATCTTCTAATACTTAAGACATTCTGCACACTTTAGTACTCCCGGCTTCTCTGACTGTCAAGTTGTGAATGTGGAGAACATGGCCATAATTGTTTTTCTTTGTTACACCCGCTATACAGAATTGAAATTTGGGGGCAAATACATTATATTTTCTAAGACTAGTGTTTCATTTAAACAGTTGCTGTAAGCATTATGGAGGTGTCTGGAATTGGGAGTGGGGAGTATTGTCCCCACAGTAGCAGGTGGCTATGAGGATTCGCAGCCACCTGTTAAGGTGTCACCCATGTCAAGAAAAGGGTTGAGGATTTCCCTGTTCCCTTTCACTAGGCTTCTTATGATGCAGTCTTGAGATATATTGGGATGACTCTGTCAATGTTTGACTAAAATTCAGTACAGCAGCTGTTAAATACCCCGTAGATATGTATATATATATGTGTGTGTATATATAAAAGATACTTGCTGCTAAAATTAAGGAAACATCTCTGGAAGGCTTAGGTATGCAAGCAAGGTATTCTTATGCCTAAAACGAAGAAGTTGTAATGGATATCCCCGTATCTTCCTTTTGTAATAATATAACACTAGTCTCTGTGTTGCGGTATTAACAAACAAATAATTCTATGCTAAAAGATTAACACACAAAAGTGGGAAAGAACAGAGATAAAGCAGTTCCTTTCCAAGTGTGTATCAAAGGCATTGCCACACGTGGTGGTTTTATCAATAATTTCACACAAATTATATTACTTGCCCATTGCTAATAGAAATGTATCGTAGACTGCAATCCATCAGTACACTGATGGATGTATTACTTATAACCACTGTAGATATACAGCCTTTTCAGACAGCATAACCATAATTCCAGTGATACAAAATATTCATCAGGGCAGTGCATGCTTAGTGAAAGCATTTTTATGTGATCATAACTAGCCCCTCACAGCCATGCATTTCTAGTACTTTGCTGTTGTGATTTCACATCACAATTACATCGTAACTGGGGTCTTCCAGTCAGGCATAATTTGTTTTCATTAATGTAATTCCATTGGCCAAGAAGGCCAACGGCATCCTGGCTTGTGTTAGGAATAGTGTGACCAGCAGGAGTAGGGAAGTGATCGTGCCCCTGTACTGGGCACTGGTGAGGCCACACCTTGAATACTGTGTTCAGTTTTGGGCGTCTCAGTACATGAAGGACATTGAGGTGCTGGAGTGTGTCCAGAGAAGGGCAACGAAGCTGGTGAAGGGTCTAGAGCACAAGTCTTATGAGGAGCGCCTGAGGGAACTGGGGTTGTTTAGTTTGGAGAAGAGGAGGCTGAGGGGNGGTTGGACTTGATGATCTTAGAGGTCTTTTACAACCTTAATGGTTCTATGATTCTATAATCCAGAGGGCTTTAATGTTGTTAGAATACTAAAGTCATGGGACCAGTGCTAGGAGTTGTAAGGTGGAATTGGTACACATAAACAGTATTTATTTCCAGGCAATTTTCTAGACTGTTAAGAAGCACACTAAAAACATGTTAATTTGTCATTGAAAAAGCACTCATTGAGTTGTAAAAACTGATTTCTCATACGTCATGCCACAATAGTTTACTAGGGAACATGAGCTAATTAAAAGCATGTAACAATATTCATAGGGTCTCCCTGTTGCATTTTTTTTTTTATTTACTTGCACCAGGACGATTTCCCAAATTCCCTTCCTATTGACCCTTGTATGAGCTTGAGGTCATTGTTGATTGATCCCAGCAGCATTTCAGAACCTGCAGAGTTACATGATGAAAGTGCTGACCAAAATCATGAACTGTTTTTTTGATGCCTTTGAGTTAAATAATAAACTAATATATTTTTTTCATCTCCAAGCAGTTGTTTTATTAAAAATAGGGAAGTTGACTTGCTTAAACTCTTCCAAGATTATAGTGATGTATCACTAAGCGTGAGGGAAAGGCCTCCTCTCCCTGTTCTATAACTTGGCCGTACTTGTGAACTCCTGCACATATGTAGATCCATGTTGACCTCTTGGGTTCTGGCACCAATGAGGGAGGACTGTACCTTCATGAGACACGTTGTAGGCTCCGGCCTGAAGACCTTGTTTTAACACTTTTCCTGCCTGTGTCTTATCCCTTTGGTTTTACATGCAGCTCAGAACTGGACTAGGCAAAGCTAGCCTTTCCCAGCTATATCTGTTCAGAATGCCATGCCACTGCTGACCATCTCCTCACTGGTTCCCCCATGGGACATGTAAGTGCTCACCTTCACGTGCAAGACTCTTGACACTGCTGTCACCATTGCTAGCAGTAGATACAGGCTGACTCCTGCTTGACTGGCCCATGAAGCCAGTCTTCGTGGCCTCAGTTGGCACATTTTTCAGACAGCTTTTTTGTACTTTATGACCTCAGCACTGGAAAAAAAAAATCATATAAAGGTCCCAGGATTAAGTGATTATCTTCTTTAAACCTTTTTTTGCATTCACACTAACAAAACCTGACAATTGGTTAGCCACTCATATGCTCTGACTGCCATTCTTTCCAGAGGCCAATGGTTCCTCATTGCTTCCTGATAGTCTCCCTGGTCAGTTTTGAATCCATCTATCACCCTGTGTATGAAGTTTAGACTGAATGATCTCTTGAGCATGAACAGTCTTTTTTTGTTCTGTGTTACTTACCGTTGTGTTAAGCAATGTGTTCTCCAAGTCTTGATAAGGGCTCATAGATAGCACAGTAACAAAACCAGAAATAACCTTTATATGTAAAAGATATTCTTAGCTGATTAGCCATACAGTTTCTTCCATCTAAAACACTCAAGTATCATGGTAAATCACCGGGCTGATAATACAGGTATTGTGAATGTGAATGGCCACAAACCGCTTAGAATCATATTATCATAGAATCATTTAGGTTGGAAAAGACCCTTAAGATCATCAAGTCCAACAGTTAACCTAGCACTGCCAAGTCCACCACTAAACCATGCCCCTAAGCGCCATGTCGACACATCTTTCAAATACCTCCAGGGGTGGTGACTCAGCCACTTCCCTGGGCAGCCTGTTCCAATGCTTGATCACTCTTTCAGTAAAGAAATTTTTCGTAATATCCAATCTAAACCTCCCCTGACACAACTTGAGGCCATTTCCTCTTGTCCTATTGCTAGTTACTTGGGAGAAGAGACCAACACACACCTCGCTACAACCTGCTTTCGGGTAGTTGTAGAGAGCGATAAGGTCTCCCCTCAGCCTCCTCTTCTCCAAGCTAAACAGCCCCAGTTCTCTCAGCTGCTCCTCATAAGACTTGTTCTCTAGACCCTTCACCAGCTTCGTTGCCCTTCTCTGGACACGCTCCAGCACCTCAATGTCCTTCATGTACTGAGGCGCCCAAAACTGAACACAGTATTCAAGGTGTGGCCTCACCAGTGCCGAGTACAGGGGCACAATCACTTCCCTACTCCTGCTGGTCACACTGTTCCTGATACAAGCCAGGATGCTGTTGGCCTTCTTGGCCACCTGGGCACACTGCCGGCTCATATTCAGCCAGCTATTGACCAACATCCCCAGGTNGGAACACCACTTGTGACTAGCCACCAAGTGGATGTAACTCCATTCACCACCACTCTCCGGGCTCAGCCATCCAGACAGTTTTTTACCCAGCGAAGAGTACGCCCATCCACACCATGAGCAGCCAGTTTCTCTGGGAGAATGCTGTCCGAAATGGTGTCAAAGGCTTTACTAAAATCTAGGTAGATAACATTCACAGCCTTTCCCTGATCTACTAAGCGGGTCAGCTTGTCATAGCAGATCAGGTTAGTCAAGCAGGCCTGCCTTTACTAAACCCATGCTGGTTGGGCCTGATCACCTGGTTGTCCTGTACGTGCTGCGTGATGGCACTTAGGATGATCTGTTCCATAACCTTCCCCAGCACCGAGGTCAGGCTGACAGGCCTGTAGTTGCCTGGATCCTCCTTCCGGCCCTTCTTGTAAATGGACCTCACATTTGCTAACCTCCAGCCAACTGGGACCTCGCCAGTTAGCAAGGAATGCTGAAAAATGATGAAAGTGGCTTGGTAAGGGCTTCTGCCAGCTCCCTCAGTACCCTTGGGTGGATCCCATCTGGCCCCATAGACTTGTGTGTGTCTAAGTGGTGTAGCAGGTCATTAACCATTTCCCCTCGGATTATGGGGGCTTCATTCTGCTCCCCATCTTCCAGCTCAGGGGACTGGGAACCCAGAGAACAACTGGTCTTATTATTAAAGACTGAGGCAAAGAAGGCATTAAGTACCTCAGCCTTTTCCTCATCCTTTGTCACTAGGTTTCCCCCCACACCCAATAAAGGATGGAAATTCTCCTTAGCCCACCTTTTGGTGTGAATGTATTTACAGAAACTTTTTTTATTGTCTTTCACAGCAGTAGCCAGATTAAGTTCTAGCTGGACTTTGGCCCTTCTAATTTTCTCCCTCCATAACCTCATGGCATCTTTGTAGTCCTCTTGAGTTGCCTGCCCCTTCTTCCAAAGGTCATAAACTGTCTTGTTTTTCCTGAGTTCCAGTCAAAGCTCTTTCTTCAGCCAGGCCGGTCTTCCCTGCCAGCTCGTCTTTCGGCACATAGGGAGAACCTGCTCCTGTGCCTTTAAGACTTCCTTCTTGAAGAGTGCCCAGCCTTCCTGGACTCCTCGCCCTTCAGGACTGCCTCCCAAGGGAGCCTGTCAACCAGTATCCTAAACAGGCCAAAGTCTGCCCTCCGGAAGCCCAAGGCAGCAGTTCTGCTGACCCCACTCCTTACTTCTCCAAGAATTGAAAACTCTATCATTTCATGCTCGCTGTGCCGGAGACAGCCTTGCTTCGGAAATCAAAGGATTTTCTGAAACCCCACATTTAGTGTCAAATAATGCCCTGATGTAATAGTTTTCTCTATTATCATAATATAATAATCACATTTTGTGTAATATTTGTAGGAAGAGAAGTATCAGAGGCATTAACTAGGTCTTTTGGTCTAAAGTAGTTTTCAGTCTGGAACAACAGGCATGCACCTACCACTTCTGCATTGATTGCCAATTTGCATATTAGCTGGTTTAACACAATGCTTCCTACATCTACTCTCTCTTAAAACCTACTAGTATACAGAAGCATAATTCTAATCCAGATAGTTCTTCCTCTTACATGCAAGGAAGTGCTCCCCAGAGGCTCAGTAGTTGCAAAGTGTTTATAAACTCTGCTAAGAATACCAGATGATGAATACTGAATTTCCCTGTCCCCCCTCTAGTTTAAAAAAGTTACATATACAAAGTTCACAGCGATGTGGTCAACCACTGGGAGGCAATGCACAGAGAAGCTGTGGGATCTTTTGGAGATTTTCAAAAGTTGACTGAAGAAGGCCCGGAGCAACATGCTCTAGCTCTGAAGGTAACCTTGCTTTTAGCAGGAGTTTGGACTAGAGCTCTCCAAAGGTCCCTCCCAACTCAAGTTTCTTCTGATTTCATAAATTAAAAAAATAACTGTCTGTAAATGTACAACACTTCCAGCTTCCTATAATTAAAAGACATATTGCAGTTGTTACACTTGACTAAACCTTTAAAGGAAAGAGTGTTCTGAACTCATGGGTTGTACACAGGTTTGCTGGTTTAAACACAGACTAGGGTCTAAATTTCTTTGGGCAAGATCATATAGCTTAAGTTATTTGTTCTCCTCCTGAGCCAGTAAGGATTTTCCCTGGATCCCACAGAAATCTGGGAACATGTGACAAAATGTCAGTGTATAAAGGACTGCAGGACCTGAGTCTGAGAGGACCACTTTGTAAATATTCAGGCATCTACATGCTTAGAGGGATTCTCCAGCGTGCTTAGGCACCTCACTACATCACTAGACACTTTGCACACATCCTAAGAGACATAAATATATGGACAAATCTGGAATCAAATTGTTATTCTCAGACTCTGGTTTCCTTTCTTCATGCTTGGATAGGTTTCCTTCATGTAACTTGCTGCTGAAGCAACAAAATTCCCTTTTAGAGAGGGCATTGTTGTGGACGTTCAAACTAAAATGATGTTAAGCAAAATTTTATGTTGAGTTTTCTTTGCCATTCACTGCTTGTGATATTCCTTTGTTTTCCTCCCTATTAAGTAGCTATAAATTCTCTGTGTAGGCCAGATACCTAGAGACATTGTGATTTGGAGGGAGGAGGAGCTTTCTTGGGATTGCTAATCTTTTTTGAGGACTATGGTTTAATATGGAAGTTAAAGATTTTGTCTTTGCTAATTCATGGTTAAGTAAACCTTTTATCACAAGTTTTTCCTTTTTGCCAATTGTAAATAGAAGTATTTTTAAAGCTTGAAAAAAGGCCATGAAAACTAAATATATTGATCCTTAATGATCAGTTAAGATTACAGATTACTCCTGTTTGTGAATTCATTAAAACTGTTTTTAACCAACCCGGTTTATGCTACGTTATGTTACACTTGTAGCTTAACTGAAATTCTACCTTCAGGGCCAAGTCCAGAATTCAATGACTGAAAACTAGGGAAGTAGAATACTGAGCAGCTGATTTTGTATTTCTTCTTAAAATTCAGACATTTAAGACTTTATTTCAAAAAATCTACTTCAGGCATTAGGGTTTTCTCTTATGTACTCTATTCCAGTGACACTTAGTTTTGACAGCATGGTTCCTCCATATACTATCATGCAGAAGACAGGAACAGTTAACCACATATTTGATACTTTACTTACTACAAGGTCTGAATTTTAATAGATTGTCACAAAACCATCCTTACATAGCAGTGAGTAAAACTCCTTCCTGCTACTATTAAGTGGGCACCTATGTATAGCACTGTTTTCTTTTATTGTTAAATATTACTGTAGGTTGTTAGATACAGGTGAGATTTATTGTGTGTTCCTGCATAAAATACAGTTGGGAAAAGTGAGTGGATGTCTTCTGGTTATAGTCCAGTTATTAGCAGGGTACCAGATTTGTGATGACATAATAGACCACAAGTCATGTAAAATAAAGGAAAACCAGGCTTTGCTACTCTATATTTTACTGTTATGTAATAGTGTTTCAACTATAGAGTTGAAACTTCCAGGGGAAGATCTGTGGAAAGCACGCTGAAGTTTTTTTCCTTTTTAAATTATTTTAGACTTGAGGGGTAGAGGGAGAGATTCAGTACTAATTTTTTAGTGTGGACTCTTGGCCAAGGTATAAATTTTCTTGAAGAGAGCACAGAGGTCAAAATGTTAGGCACTTATATATGGGTCTGAGAATTACTGTATTCACAAGAAATGCATCTAGGTTAAGAATACCTAGTGAAACCATACAGACCTTTAAGTGTGAGGAATCTCACTGAAATAACAGTGAGAGTGCATTGCACTTACAGTTAATAGTAGTAATAAATCTTTAGCAGCAATAGAAAGATTTAGAAATAGAGCTGCAGTCATTGAAATGTGCACTGAATATTCCAGAGCAAGGTGAAAACTGGCCTGTAGGATTAATGCCTTATTTCTTCAGAAGAAGATGCCAGAAATACAAATGCCATCATGCATGCTGTTCACCTTTGATACAGTTCAGTTCCCTTGCTATGGTATTATTAAAGTACTCCTACTGGGAGCACAGATTTGAACCATTAATAAATGCAGTGTATTCAGTTCTGTGCACTGTTGCAGGCTCCCATTATAAGCCAGTATTTAAGGTGGGTGTGGTGGTTTGACCTTGGCTGGACGCCAGGCACCCACCAAGCCGCTCTATCACTCCCCTCCTCAGCAGGACAGGGGGGAGAAAATAAGATGAAAAAGAACTCATGGGTCAAGATAAAGGCAGTTTACTAAAGAAAATGCAAAGGCCACGCACGGAAGCAAAGGAAAACAAAAAGATTTATTCTCTACTTCCCATCAGCAGGCAATGTCCAGCCACTTCCCGGGAAGCAGGGCTTCAGTACGCGTAGCAGTTGCTCCGGAAGACAAATGTCATAATAATGAATGCCCCCCCTCCTCCTCCTTTCTCTTAGCTTTTACTGCTGAGCATGATGTCATATGGTATGGAATATCCCTTTGGTCAGTTTGGGTCAGCTGTCCTGGCAATGTCCCCTCCCAAGCTCTTGCCCACCCCCAGCCTGCTGGCCTTTGGGGGTGAGGGGGGATGCTGGAGAGTCAGCCTTGATGCTGTGGGAGCACTGCTCAGCAGTAGCCAAAACACTGGTATGTTATCAAGACCTTTCTAGCTACCAATACAAAGCACAGCACTAGGAGGGCTGCTATGGGGAAAGTTAACTCCATCCCAGCCAGACCCAATACAGTGGGTCACAGCTGCCCTCCTTTTCTGAGGATGATTAGCTGTCATTCCCAAACCACCCAGCTGAAGACAGTGCTAATAAGGAGAACAACAGCACCATGTTGAATGTTTTTCCTCTTTCACAATGTTCCTGCATGCAGCTTTAGTGAGGACTACAAGCTATGGGACAACACCGAGGCGAAGGGCTCCGGAGCGGAGGATCG
>WAAD01014702.1:467-38522 GCA_013389945.1 Fregata magnificens
GGGCCCCAGGGAGGCAGCAGACTTCCCTGTGGGATGGGTCTGGTCGGCATATTGGGCCCTCTGTTCCCCTCAGCAGGGAATCACCTATGACAATCACCCTCCTTTTCTTCTCAACGGAGGCAGTCCTAATGCGTGGGGCTGACCGACTGCCCCTAGGCGACCCCCCGGATGGACCTTTGCCCGCGTCCTCGTTTTCCTGGCCCTCCAGCTCCAGAGCCCCATACCTGTTGTGTAGGGGCAGCTGGGAAGGCGAGGGAGGCCGGACAGGGATTCGCCTGCCGCCCCGAGCAGGGACCTGTTTCCAGTTCCCCTCGTCTCTTGGGTCCCCTCTTTCTGCTCGGTGGCAAGAGGGGATGGGATCCTCTGCTGCTTGTGGAGCCTCCGTCTGCTGCCTTGGCCTCAGGGACGGTAGAGTGTGGCTCCACCAATCCATTTCCCTCTCACTTATGATGGTCCTTAACCTTTCCACTTCCTCCTTCAGCTCAGCCACGAGGCTGAGCAGATCATCCACCTGGTCACACCGAAGACACACACAGGCTCAGGCACTCCCTGCAGCCAGAGACCTGGACAGCTGCATGTTTGTGGGGGGGCTCGGTCTGGGTCACCACATTCCTTCTGGCAATGGCTTTCGGGCGAGTGGAAGCCATAGCTAGGTCCTCTCCTGGGAGGGTGATGACCGCTAGTTGAGTTACCCTTGAGAGCCTTTAGAGCTGGGAGGGGGACTGCGCCCTCCCTGCACATCCTGCCTGCATGAACTGCGCGCCATGCCCTTCTGACACACCACGCCCTGTTTGCCCGCCCTATTCCCACACTCCTGGTTGCTCACGTTCCCTGGGGACTGCTCTTGTATGTGAGGGGGTTGAGGCTGCCGTCACTCTTATCCCTGCCCACACTGAGTCAGAGCTGCGGCTCGTCAGGAGCTCGCTCCTTCCCGCTCTGGGGGGGTGGCTGGGGTACCTTCTCTCTCCCTGTGCTTTTGTCTTCACAGTTTTGCCCTTCATTTCTGCGCGATCCTCTCCTCCGGAGCCTCGGTGGCTTCGAGATCTGGTCAGAGCACCAAAATTTTATTCCAAACAAAATTTACTTTTAGGGTTTTTTTTTTGCCTAAGACTAACTTGTGGCAGCAGAACAGGAAAGAAAAAAAGCATTTGAAGAAGAGGAAGGAATGTAAGAGAAAGGATGTAAAAAATTGGCTGTAGGAGGCAAGTAACAACAAAGAAATTAAAATGGTTCCCTTGAATGAGTTTTTACTTAAAAAAACCCCAAACAAACAAACATAAACACCAAAAAAAACCCAAATGAAAGAAAGAAACAAAAAAACCCCACACAACATTAAAATCCTGAAATGAATGGCAGTCTTATACTGAATTCACAATAGTAGGATTAGGAATAATTCAACAAAGTCAGTGGAGGAAAACTGATGCATAACTGCTGGTTATCTAGTGTCTGGCTTTAAATAAAAAAATAGCAGTAACCAATCAAACAAACAAACAAAATATTGTTTTATTTCAATTTTAGCACAAGAGTCTGGATATTTTTAAGATGTTATTTCCCAAATTTCACAATGACACAGTGCTAAGTTTAAAAAAATGCACTCATACATCCTGTGCATGCATACACGTGCCTGCAAAGCTTCATACATTTACCACTGATATTTCTTGTAAGAGAAGACATTTTCCTTCTCAGAACCAGACGAACCTATGAAAGAAGCAAGACGCCTCTACAATTACCTTCCTGTTATGTGACCCAGGATATATTTTTTGCACTGTGTAGTGCAAATGGGGGTATTATAAACGCCTTTTCCACTGTTGTGGTTTAACCCGGCAGGCAGCTAAACACCACACAGCTGCTTGCTCACCCCCCCACCCTCCAGTAGGATGGGGGAGGGAATTGGAAGGGCAAAAATAAGAAAACTTGTGGGTTGAGATAAGAACAGTTCAATAACTAAAATAATAATAATCTTGTAATGAAAAGGAAAACAAAAAGAGAGAGGGGGGAAAAAAAACCCCAAGTGATGCATCCACTCACCACCCACCAACTGATGCCCAGCCAGTCCCCGAGCAGCGATCGCTGCCCCCTGGCCAGCTCCCCACTGTTAATATACTGAGCATGATGTCGTATGGTACGAAATAGCCCTTTGGTCAGTTTGGATCAACTGTCTTGGCTGTGTCCCCTCCCCTCCCAGCTTCTTGTGCACCTGGCAGAGCATGGGAGCCTGGAAAAGTCCTTGACTGGTGTAAGCACTACTTAGCAACAACTAAAACATCCCTGTGTTATCGACATTATTCTCATAGTAAATCCAAAACACAGCACTATACCAGCTACTAGAAAGAAAATTAACTCTATCCCAGCCAAAACCAGGACACAATGATAAATATATTTCTGTTCTTACCATTCATAAATTCTATTATCTTATAAATGATCAAGTGAAAAGGAATACTTTTATCATCCAAATTGGCTTCTTTTATGACAGTGATTGTAGAATTTGCATGCATTAATTCTCAGCTGAAGTGGATTGTATCTTTCTGCTAAAAAAGAGAGAATTAAAAAAAAAAAAAAAATACTAGTGATGGAGTAACCATTCTAGCTTAGAAACAATTTAGGTGGTCACTTACTTTCAGTTGAACCTTAAATTTGAATTAGAAATTACGATTAGATTTTTTTGCCATTGGATCCTAGCATGCTTTTTCCTGATAGACGAGAAAGCTCACGTTGCTACAAGCATAATGAAGCTAAGCGCAAAGAGAAATTATTATGGATACATAATACATCCTCTGGTAGTCTACACCAAACCCCAAATTTCCCTTTTGGAAAAGTGGGCTACGCTGTGAAAAGTGCATTTTAAGAATCCTGTCAGAGTCCATCTACAAACCTAGTAATTGAAGTAGTTGGGGTTGCACAGATGAAATCAACTGGAGCTTACTTCTGGAGCTAAAACTTAGGAAATAATTCAGCTGATGGACATCAGAAGACAAAAATCAAATCCAGCACACATAAAGTCTGTTAGCACAGCAGAACTAAAAAAGTTTTAAAAATTCGTTCTTGTCACTAAGCAGATAAGAATTGAAAAGTAGATCTATTGATTAAGAAGGTGACAGTCACTTTCCAGATTATAATGTCACTCTAACCAGTATCACAACACTGATTTCCCAAAGAGATTCTAATGAAACTGAATCCTCCAGGAAAAACTATTTCAGATATGAGAAGGATTAATAAAAAGAATGCATTTTAATCACTATTTAGTCATCTGGTAAGATCAGATATTCAAAGAAAAATAAAATCCCATTCTAGCTACACTGTTATCTGTGACAATATTTCCTCAGATGCTGTGTTCCTGCTTTAATAGTTTATGTAACAATATATTTGCATTTATCAGTATAATTTTAAAGGGTTGTAAAGTGTGGATTTTGCTTTTCTGGCTGTTTTCACATTATCTAGCTAACGGTTTTGATTAGAATGGCCAAAATATTTAGGTGGTCATTATCATGATTTTTTTTTCTTTAATTCTACCACTTATCCCAAATTCAGTGGCTTTTGGGGACAAAGCATAGTGGGTTCTGACGTTGGTATAATGCCTGAATGCTTAGCAGCACAAAACAACAGTCCAAACTGAGGTACCAAGTGTACCAATTCACAATAACAAAAGTAAGCCCTTAGTACTCTCATTAAGTCTTAGTCCATACCCTCTAGCACTTTTCTGTGTGTTTTGAATGGCTCACCAGAAGTCTAAAATACTCATATTTGTGGAATTAAAGCCATACTGCAAACAGATTTAAAACAGTTTGAACTGGAAATGTTTCCAAACCTGCCAGAAAGAGTAACTGATGTCTGTCTTTATGAACTATTTTACTAACCTATTTTCACTTATTTTCTTACTTAATTTTAAAGAGGTATACAAATTCTTAGGACCTTTACTTTTTAGTTCTGCAGATGTTCTTCTCCCGAAGATTAATGTCCTCCCTTTCACCTTTTCTTATATGTGAACCTGATCAGGGTCAGGAAAAAATATTTTTACTCAGACTTTTCATTTACATTTAAATTAAATCATTAAAAGACAGACAAATGCATTTCAAACAAGAAAGGAACATTTTTTAGGGTCTGCAAAATCAAACATTATAAAACACAACTTAAAAGAGCAAGAGGGTTATTTCACAGCAACCTATTTAGTTCAGTACTTGTAGAAAAGAACAGAGACTCGGTTGAGATAAAATAAACAAAAATTGAATGATTAGGTGAGCCTGCTAGAAGAAATATGTTTCTATTTTATCAGTGAGGACAGAAAGACCATAATAATTTTATTCAAAATGTGGAGAGATAACATTAAAGGTTTTGAGATAGCCCTTCCTCAGAATTGGTTTAATTTCTGCCATCCTTAATGACATTTTGAAAATACAGAAGTTCTTTAATATGTTTCACCTGTAAATCCGTGATGAGTAGGAGGAATGTGATATTTTCACCTTTCGCCAACTGACGAAACAGAAGTTTATGAGCCAGAAAGTTCTACAGGGGTTTTAATATTAGAATTTAATCGGTTTTACAGAAAAAAAAAATGCAAGCAGCCTCCATTGCATGATTTTGGGAATAGTTTCAGTGCGTAAGTTGTATTTGAGACTGGGAATTCTCTTTTTATACTTTAGACTATACATTGCATTTTAAATGTGGGTACAATTACCTGCTTTTACCTCTATATTGAAGTAGAGTCCATAGGGACACTGGTAAAATTCTTGTACCTAGTACTTAACTGAATATGAGAGCCCTTGCTTAATTTAAACAGAATATCCTTGTACAAAGAGGTGACAATTCTTTCACACATCAGTTTTCAAATCTATCTTTTAATGGATAACAGCAATGCCTGCTGATAAATCCGATGATTAGTTTGTTGTAAAAGAAAGGGTCTCTCACTGACTATTAATGGAGAAGAGAGAAAAGATATGATATCAGGAACAGAAAACTTGCTAGAGAAATGGCAAAGTCTCCAAGTTTGGAGAAAGAAATCCCAGACCTCCAGGTTGGGACCATCAACATAGCAAGAGATTGATATGGAGTCAAGAAGGTTTATTTGAACTAGGGAAAACAAGCTGAAACATGCACAGAAGTTTTCTTCAACTGCCATGTGCTCCTGAAGATTTATGAATCCAGTTGTTCATAGAACTGATGCTTTGAGGAAGAGTCCACCTAATCTACTGATGAGCTGTAAAAAACCTTGAGATTTTAGAGTAAACAAGACATGAGGACACTCTTCTCTGAACAGTATTACTCTAAAGCAAGTATAGCTCAGAGGCTGATGCACTGCCACCTCCTCTTGTCATATAAATTTTGCAATCATAAGTCCTAGTACCACAGAACCCATGAAAAACAGCCAAGCAAATGCTAAGGGGCTTCAGCTCTACGAATATCTGGATGTCAGATGCTTTATAACTTTGTAGTAAAAGCAGTGATCTTATTAAATTTTCCACTGAGAATTTAATCTTGCTTTTTTTGAAGTCAATTAAAAATCTCATTAATTTCTAAGAAAGCCTATTTAGTACTGAAATTATTTTGTGTAACTTGTATTTTTATGTCAACTCTCCATACTTTCTTTAAAGTAATCCTAAAATTCTGTTAAGTGCTTAAACCCACAAATCGTCTTGAATCCTTATAATCTTTCATCATGTATATACATATAATTACTTTTCAGTATCGTTATTTTATTTCAGGTCTTTTTGCAGAGGATTACTGTGTTTTTCTTAAAGCATTATGCTAAAAATTCCTCATTCCTATTTCAATTTTTTGATACTTAGTTATCATTTGAAGGTAGTTAGGAGGATGGTATAAAATTCTTTTAGCTTGACTCACTCTTTATCAGTTTTATTACTTACTCTTTATCAAACTCACTCTTGTCAATCTGTCTCTCAGTCTTGCTTTGTATATCCTGAAGGATTCATGTTTATCACATTCTGCCTATGAGGCCTACTTGGTATTTAGCAATAAAAGGTTCCATTGTCAGTTGCTTATAGCTTTTCCAATAATTTAACTCTCTAGGTTGATATTCTTTATGCTTATCTCAAAATGAATATCTTTAGGAAAAAAAAATTGATTTGTTCCCAAGTAGGTCTATCCGGCATGCCAATCATGTGGAAAAAAATAACATTATTTGGTGATAAACAATATATCATAATTCACAGGGAGAAGAGGAAGATTCATTTATATATTGTTATACTCTATAGGAATGTCAGTCAGTGCCAAAAGCATTTAAGAACTGTAAAAATATAATTAAATTTATCAGTCTTGAAGTATGTCTACAAAATTGTAGCCACAGCCACAGAAATCCAACAGAAGAGGAATGAACACAAGCAGGCTTCATCCTAAGAAGTTTGAGGTGGTATATGCAACCTTTTATTTCAATGTGGTATGTTTCTGTAAATGTATATGTTCATGTGTGTGGAACATCAATATCGGGAAATCCACTACTTTGAAGCTGGCCAAACTAGAATGCATTTCTAGTGAAAGACAATTTGAATGCACTTTACCCTGCAAGATGTGTCCTCCTCCTTTGCCTGTCAGGAACTGAGACAGTAATGTTACTCTATCTTGTAACAGATGGCACTGCTCGATGTTTAAGACTATGGCTAATCAAAGCTTGAAACAAAAATCTGGTCTAGTTTTAGTGTTGTTATTCTGGGTACTGACCATATTTTAGCCAGAACAGTGAAGACTGATGTGCTTTCCTGAGGCATTTGTGCAACTATCATGTGAACATACATTGAGATTTGAATTTTTGCTACTCTTTTGATGTTCCTGGTATTGTTCGCTTGGCAGCTTGTTCTTTTTCTATTGTTGTTCTCTTGGCATATTGATCTTCTAGAAAACATCAGCTGTTTATTATCAGTCAAAAACATTTATTACAGATGATGCTAAAGTGATATGGTTTGTGCACACCCAAATACCTCCTCCATCCCTAATTCAACGAAGTATAAATGCTTGCTAGGGTACAGTTCCTTTTTTTTTATCAATTTAGGCTCTGTGTAGATAGTAATCAATGGTACTGCTCTTCGTCTAACATAATTTGAATCGCCACTTAGGATGCTCTATATGAGAAAAGGTTGAAATAGGAAAAAACTGAAAAAAACCCCAGGGAAACAAGGTTTGTAAATTAGTTCCACTATCAAACTAGATACTTCAGGAGAATAAGGAATATAGGGAAGCATAAATGTTAGCATGAATTTTAAGAAGGTGAAATATTTGTTAGTTGCAAGTTTTTAGAGTTATGAAAGGTTCTACAGAAATAGTACGAGTCATCCAGAATTAATATTTTTCTTGGGACAATATCTCTGTTGGCTTTATGTGGCAAGGTTTCGGTAGTGGGGGGCTGCAGAGATGGCTTCTGTGAGAAGATGCCAAAAGCTGTCTCTATGTTGGATGGAGGCAGTTCCAGACAGCTACAAGATGGACCTGCTGCTGGCCAAAGCTGAGCCAAGTCAGTGATGGTGGTAGTGCCTCTGTGATAACATATTTAAGAAAGGGTTAAAGAGCTGTGTAACAGCAGCTGAGAGAGAGGAGTGAGAATATGTGAGAGAAACAACTCTGTAGACACCAAGGTCAGTGAAGAAGGAGGGGAAGGAGGTATTCCAGGCACCGGAGCAGACATTCCCCTGCAGCCCGTGGTGAAGACCATGGTGATGCAGGTTGCCCCCCTGCAGCCCATGGAGGACCCCATGCTGGAGTAGGTGGAAGTGCCCTGAAGGAAGCTGTGACCCCATCCCCATGAAAAGCCCACACGGGAGCAGGCTCCTGGCAGGACCTGTGGCCCCACGGAGAGGAGCCCATGCTGGAGCAGGTCTTCTGGCAGGACCTGTGACCCTGCAGGGGACCCGTGCTGGAGCAGTCTGTTCCTGAATGACTGCACCCCGTGGAAGGGACCCATGCTGGAGCAGTTCTTGAAGAACTGCAGCCCATGGGAAGGACCCACATTGGAGAAGTTCGTGAAGGACTGTCTCCTATGGGTGGGACCCCACAATGGAGCAGGGGAAGAGTGTGAGGAGGAAGGAGTGGCGGAGACAACATGTTATGAACTGACCTCAACCCCCATTCCCCATCCCCCTGTGCTGCTTGGGGGAAGGAGGTAGAGAAGTCAAGCGTGAAGTTGAGCCTGGGAAAAGGGAGGGGTGGAAGGAAAGTGTTTTTTAGATTTGTTCTTATTTCTCATTATCTTGTTCAGTTTGATTCATAATAAATTAAGTTAATTTCCCCAAGTCGAGTTTTTTTGCCCATGACGGTAATTGCTAAGTGATCTACCTGCCCTTATCTCGACCCACGAGCTTTTCATCATACTTTTCTCCCCCATCCTGTTGAGGAGGGGAAGTGACAGATCAGCTTGGTGGGTACCTGGCAGCCAGCGAAGGTCAACCCACCACACTCTCTCTCTGCGTCTCCTTTCCTATATTGAAGATTAAAGAAGTTCTTTTCCTCTCATCTGACACTCCTCAACCCTGTGTAAAGGGACACATAAAACAGAATAAAGGTGTGAAGTGTTGTCTTAGTATTTTTAGTTGTTTATTTAAAAGCAAGAATCAGAGGGTTTACAAAATCAAATGCCTCCTTCTTGGACACATTTCTCATATGTTGTATTTTCAGATGATGTGAAGATCACACCTGATTCCTAGAGGCTGTAATTTCCTTTCTCTTGTTTTTTTCATTTTCAAAATTTAATTGCGGGGGCAGGGGAATGAGGTGGAAAATAAGAGAAAAAGAAGAAAAAGAAACTTGACTTCATTTACATATTATCTTAAGAAATCAATGCCAGGAAAAAAATATTGTAAGTGCAGGTTTGGTATTCTGAAGTTAGCAAATGCCAGAATTAACATCACTATTCATCTTCAGCTCAATTCCAATGTTTTTATAAGTTACAAAAGAATTAGCATGAATATATTTCAATAAGACCACTTTCTCCTCTGGCCAGGAGTAGAGGCTCACTTGTGTGCTTCTTCACACTGCTTCCCAATGCCTTCTTGCTAGGCTTACTTAATTCTACCCATGCCTTCTAGGCTGAATCGATGAAATTTTTGGCTGCCAAACTTTCTACCTCAGTGAAATACATGGAGCAAATAATTGGTAACACTCCTTTAAGACCTATCCTGTATTTATCCATCGGTGGAAAAAATATAAAACTAAAATCTTTAGCAGCTCCATGGCTGGTTGCATTACACAATGTTAAACATTGTTAAACAAAGTTATACAGGGTCAACCTTCAGCACCATGAGACCCAAGGAAGATTTTATAGCAGTGTCCCAAGCCATTTAATAAAAGCAAATTTGCCTTTTAGTAAAAGCAAAGCTGCCTTCCATATAAATGTTGATGATACCATACAGTCCCCCAAGTCCAGCCTCTGGCTTTTTCACTTTCTTATACTGTAGTATATAGTACTTATACTATAGTCTTGCCTTTCAACAGTGTTGTATTCTCTTCCTAACCACCCATCCCCAGGCCTGGAAGCCCAGGTCCCAGAGTAGACCAGGCATGGAAGCAAGCACAGTGCACAGCAGGAGCTCCAGCTTCGCCCAGGAGCAAGTTCCCACACTGGAGCTGTAATATGTTAGCTGTCCATGTGCAAGGCCTTACTCTACAGTTAATTCCAGGGTTTCCTATTCTTTCAGTAAAGAAAAATAAAAGCTTTAGATGTCTTCAGGCATGTGGTAACTAGATGAAGAGGAGGAATAAACATACTAAGAACCCAAGGTCTATAGTAGTAGTTTGGATTGTGCTACTTCTAGCTAAAAAATGCTTCTATAGAAATAGGATGACTTACTAAAGGATTTAGAGGATCTACTTCTGTCTACTGAGATCTACTATTAAAAGATCTACTGTAGTATGATCTTGCCCAGACAGGTTGTGCAGTCTCCAGCCTTGAAGGTTTCAAGACCCGACCAGGTTAAGCCCTGGAGCGGCCTGGTCTGATCTCATAGCTGACCCTGCTTTGAGCAGAGACCTCCTGAGGTCCTTTCTGACCAAATTATTCTCTGATTTTATGATTCTAAAAAGAAAGTGTGAACAATCATGAAAGAGTGATTAAAAGATCAAGCTAAATTTGTTTTTTTCAGGACTACAAAAGCAAGTCAACAGTGAGTTTCTGCCTACCTTTTCCAATATGCCATGGTTAACTGAAATTATCTTTTTTTTACAATACTCCAAGTACTGTCACATTTAGTAGTTTCTGGACTGTGAGTAGGAGAGCCATGGAAACCAGACTTCAATGTATTTTGAAGCAATTAACCCGTAAGAACATTTTGTACTGCTGAGTTTTGTGGTCAGAACTGAACAGAGATAACCCTAAAAAGCACACAGCAGGCAAGGTGAATGATTCGCGTTTAGTTCCCAATGTTATCTTAATTTTAAATGGTATTTTTTGCTGTCTCATGAAGTAGTACCATTTAAAAAGCATTGCCTTACTTGAAATCACTCAGGTATGCTTGGATCTTCCTTGTGTTATAACTGCAACAAACGAAAATGAAGGAAAAAGATCTCCAGTTTTTGTTATTATTTCTTTAATAACGAGGCATTGGTTAACCAATTGTTTAATTTCAGTTATTTAGAGGTAAGTACTTCCCTCTCGCTGCAGTTGAGAAGAATAAATTTTTAAAAATCAAGTCATTAAAACCTTGGCAGTTTTGCCTCTATCCAATTTATAAAACATTTCTTTGGCCCTGAATATTGGCTTTTCCTTCACTTTTACATTAGCAGAGATCAAGGTCATTGTAACCAACAATAAATGACCAACACCATTTATTCTCATCTCCTGAGAGGTCCTTCAGCTTCATTCCGTTTGCTCATCTACTGCAATTACTCCACAGCACAGCATGTTAAAATAGACCTTTTTTCTCTGTGCCACTTGGAACAGGAATGAAGGGAGGCACAAGTCTGCAGTTTTTATTTCCCATAAACAGGTACAGCTGTTTTGTGGTTTTTTTTCTCCTCAGTGGTGAAGTCAGCTAAACACTTACGCTAGTCAACGCGACACTTTTTAAGAGGTTGGAGAAAAATGTAGAATTAAACATAGGCCAGATTTTTTAATTTATACATGTATTTACTATTCTCCAAACAGTAAATTTCCCCCTTTTCTCAGGCAAAAATAGAAGTAGGTAACTTTCCTTTCCCAAAAGCAGTCTTCTCCCACTACTAATTTTGCTGCATCTGTCCTGATTCCCTAGTCAGTAAGTCTCATACAGTTTTACTATACCTGCTTTCACAATCTGATTTTTTTATGTCTAGGTACACCCCTGTAGGTCTAAGACACTCATTTGAGTGCCGCATACCTTTTTTTTTTTCAGTTACCTACACTTGCAATAGTTTTTCAAACTCACCACTTTCCCTTAAGAATAGCTCATTGAAGATACGAGATCCTTAATGATGATTTATGGTTCCCTTCCAAAAGCTTAACAACCAATTTTTTGTGACCCTATTTCACAGAGCCGTGTGCGATCCTCATGACCTTGCCAGTGTTTGTTTTCTCCTTTCAAAGAGGCATTTTCTTTAACACTAGCCACCCCATTGTAAGCTCTATTCAATTTATGGAAAATAAATTAGGAAAAAAAATCCTGAAGTTCTGTCACAGTCTTGATGGCCACCTTTCCTTCTCCTTTGCCTTCGCCTTCGCCTTCCCCTTCCCCTTCCCTCTCCCTTTCCACTTCCCTTCCCCTTCCAGTGTATGTGTATATTTTCAGTATATTCTCACAAGCCTTCAGGAAAGGGAGGCAGTTGCTTTTGCTGATCCATGGTCTGTTGACCATGATGTGAGTACCAGCGTATGGGTGGCTCTGTGTTCTTTCAGTTATAACTGAGTTTTAACTCTCTTCTGATGATTGCATGCAGTGAGCGATTCATAGGCAACGTGCTGTGTATGAGTTCTGATGCAGAGGACCACTGCTTTACAGAACATGTATAAAACAGGACATGATGTGATAAATGCCAAAGTAATTATTCTTTCTCTCTGCCTAAGGCTACTGTTACAATAGGACCATTTTACTCTCTCAAAAAAACCAAAGCAAAACAAAACAAACAAAAATGAATAGTCAAAAAAAGTAGCCACTTGACAAAGAAAGAATGCAGTCTGTGATATTTAAGCTACAACATGGCTGAACTACAGTTAGTCTATTAACACCAAACTACAAAACTGAAAGTGAGGAAACAGAGCAAAAACCACCGTAGATGGGGAAGGTTACAAGCTTGGCTGCAGAGCTTGATATAAAGTCAGTGAGATCAAGCATCAGTTTTGCAACAGTGGTGCTTCCTTGATGAGAAAATCTATTTAATGTGTGCATATGCTTTCAGGTGGTAGAGCTTCTTGATTTGGTTTTTATTTTTTAACTAATGAGCTTCATGTAAATAGTACATAAGAAATGGCAAACAATGATTGCATTTGTCTTCTTAGTTATGTATTATTTGTTTCGGGATTTTTTTTTCTGTATTCTGAAGTGTTAGTGAGTTAGTGAGATAGTAATGTTAGTGAGGCAGTTAGAAATTTAAGTCCTCCTTAAATTTCCCTGGAAGGAGGGAGTGTGGAAGATTCAAGCAGTGAAAAAGTTACAAGCTGCAGAAAAATGGATCGAACACAAACATCCGTAGGTTATTTATGGGATTGCATATACACCCCTTAGTTCATGAACATTGTGCTTTTTAAATTATTTTTTAATAAATAGATGAATATTTATGGTAATATTGTTACTTGATGTCTGATCTTTAAAACTATCTTGGTTTTCTGTTTCCATTATTTGTATTGAAACGACAAACTGTTTCTAATGGTGAAGGTTTTTTTATGTATTATTATGTTTCCTATAGAAGAAATTAAAACTTTTTTTGAACTTCAGCAGTACTGAAACTTAAATTAATAATACACTTATATTTTTTAATGGTGGATGAAAGGATGTTTATTAATTTTTAAAAATCTTTTTTTAAACACAGGAGTTTATAGAGGGTATTGAACATGCAAGGAACATAATTTTCCTATGGTTTGATACAAATAAAGAGCAGAAAAATTATCTATCTGGATACATATCCTGGTGAAACTGACACTAGTTAAAGCTCATGTACATCGGCAAACTCCAGTAAGGACATATCATATATAGCTTAACTGTGGCAATTAAAATGCTCCCAAAACATGTCAAATATTGTGTGCAGCAAATCATCACTATGAACAACCAGGCCAAATTTGGCCCTATTGCAACTTTGTGAGGTCGTACAAGGTGGTTGTTGTACAAGTAGTAAAAGAAAACTAGGTTAGAAGTTATACTAACTTCTGAGTAACAAAACACTCAGTAGGCCTGTGAATTTTACAGATATTTTGCATTGATATTAAACGGGGTGTAGAGAAGCAAAATTCAGTGATTCTGTGTTGTTAGGAACTGAACACAATAGTGTTTTGTAGATATTATGTTCCCCCAGAAATACAAATCCTTTTCATGCACAGGCAAACATTTAATACAATTTACATAAGAATGGTTTAAAGATAAAAAGTAACATTCATTAGTGAGTCCTACAGCCTTCTTTCTCACACTGTCCTGGAGCAACTCCTACTTCTTTTTCCCCCATTTCTGCATATCCAGTGCAACATAAAACAAAGCACCATTCTAGTGTTAACACTTAGTAATTCTTTAAAATATGATATCCTTGGGAAACTCATGCAGACTTCTATGACTTGTTCCATTAGAAGCAGAATATGTATTTATATAATTATGAATCCCTGCCATTTCTGAGATAATACAGAATTCTAGTGGAGTATATAATTTGCATATGCATTCTCTTCTCTGTGTGTTTATACATGCACAAACACATACACACAAATGAAGTTATATATCAAAAGAGACCAAAATGATATAATTAGATTATACAAAGATCCATATACGAGTAACACTGCTGATAAACTGTAGAATATGAGATACCAACCCTTTTGACATTGTTCTTAGCGCACTGAACGTCTCAATGAATTTGTAGTAGCTTCCATTCTTTTAATATTGGAATAATATTCCAAAAATAGATGATTTTTTTCTGGAACCTAAGATGGGCAAACTATTCAGCAATAATCTAGGAAAACAGGGAGATGATAAAAGTTCTATGTGATATAAAATAAATCTGAATATGCATAAGTGGTGCTGTTAGTAAAGAGTTGCAGAAGAACTTCTGAGAGTCATTCAGATTTATAATGAACCATCTGAAACGTAAGTGCTTTATGTAAATTCTTCTAATCCCAGTAGAAAGATGTCCACTTATAACAATGAATCAGAGAATCATAGAATCATTAAGGATCTAAGATCATCAAGTCCAACCATCAACCCAACACCAACATGACTCCTAAACATTGTCCTGAAGTGCCACGTCTACACATTTTTTGAACACTTCCAGGGATGACGACTCCACCACCTCTCTGGGCAGCCTGTTCCAATGCTTGACAACCCTTCCATTGAAGAAATTTTTTCTAATATCCAATCTAAACCTTCCCTGATGCAACTTGAGGCCATTTCCTCATGTCCTATGGCTGGTTACTTGGGAGAAGAGGCTAACACCCACCTCACTGCAACCTCCTTTCGGGTAGTTGTAGAGAGCAATAAGGTCTCCCCTTAGTCTCCTCTTCTCCAGACTAAACAATCCCAGTTCCCTCAGCCGCTCCTCAGAAGACTTGTTCTCCAGACCCTTCACCAGCTTCATTGCCCTTCTCTGGACACGCTCCAGCACCTTAATGTCCTTCTTGTAGTGAGGGGCCCAAAACTGAACACAGTATTCAAGGTGTGGCCTCACCAGTGCCGAGTACAGGGACACGATCATTTCCTTACTCCTGCTGGCCACATTATTCCTGATGCAAGCCAGGATGCCGTTGGCTTTCTTGGCCACCTGGGCACACTGCCTGCTCATGTTCAGTTGGCTGTCAACCAGCACCCCCAGGTCCTTTTCCACCACTCTTTCCAGCCACTCTTCCCAGCCACTCTTCCCCAAGCCTGTAGCATTGCATCCCACCTATTTTGGGTAGGATTTTAGTGTAACAACCATTACTCTCTGAAAATGCTGTATCATTTCACTAATTTTTGAAGGACTTTAGACATGAAGTGTCTAAAGCACATGTCTTACGAGGAGCGGCTGAGGGAACTGGGGTTGTTTAGCCTGCAGAAGAGGAGGCTGAGTGGAGACCTTATCTCTCTTTACAACTACCTGAAAGGAGGTTGTAGCGAGGTGGGTGTCAGTCTCTTCTCCCAGGTAACAAGTGATAGGACAAGAGGAAATGACCTCAAGTTGCACCAGGGGAGGTTTAGATTGGATATTAGGAAAACTTCCTTCACCGGAAGGGTTGTCAAGCATTGGAACAGGCTGCCCGTGGAAGTGGTTGAGTCCCCGTCCCTGGAGGTATTTAAAAGACATGTAGATGTGGCACTTAGGGACATGGTTTAGTGGTGGACTTGGTAGTGCTAAGTTAACAGTTGGACTTGATGATCTTAGAGGTCTTTTCCAGCCTAAATTATTCTGTGATTGTATGATTCTACATAACTTGGGTAAAGTGTCTACTGTGTAACATCTGTGTCCCTGTGTAGATAGATTCTCAGACTGGACACAACAATTGTTTCCAGAAGATAATTATTTATCTCATACCCAAGATCTACACTGTTTACAAAGGTTTTAAAATCTAACACATGTGCTAATACTTAAGTTCAATGTCTTAAAGATTTTTGAGTTTTTATCTGCAAATTCATTTGTTCTTTTGTAGTGTGCTGGTTTTGGCTGGGATAGAGTTAATTTTCTTCATAGTAGGAAATACAGAGCTATGTTTTGGATTTCTGCTGGAAACAGTGTTGATAATACAGTGATGTTTTAGTTATTGCTGAGCAGTGCTTACAAAGAGTCAAGGTCTTTTCTGCTTCTCACACTGCCCCGCCAGCAAATAGGCTGGAGGTGCACAAAATGTTGGGAGGGGACACAGCTGGGACAGCTGACCCCAACTGGCCAAACGGATATTCTACACCACATGACATCATGCTCAACAATAAAACTAGGGGGGAGGCTGGCGGGGGAGCTGCTGCTCGGGGACTGGATGTGCATCAGTTGGTTGGTGGTGAGCAATTGTTTTCATGTGCATCACTTGGTCTTTCTTGGGGTTTATTTCTCTCTTTTTGTTATTTTCCTTTTCCTTACAATTTGTTATTATTTTACTTTATATCATTTTATTTTATTTTATTTATCAGTTATTAAACTGTTTTTATCTCAACTCACAATTTTTCTCACTTTTAGACTTCCGATTCTCTCCCACATCCCACCGGGGCGGGGGGGGGGGGGGGAATGAGCGAGCGGCTGTGTGGCACTTAGTTGCTGACTGAGCTTAAACCATGACGTGTAGTTATGCCTTTTGTTACTTGTCACCTGACACCTGAAATGTGCACTGTGACATTGCTATTCTACATTTTAGTTAAGAAATAAATGAGAGATGAAATAGAAAAACTATGGAATAAAATGCAATAAAAAAGACTAAAGATAGGAAATCCACTTAGGGTGGAATAGCAAAAAGTTCAAAATTTATTTAAAATTATGAGATGTGTGGCTAAATTTCTAGAAATGCAGCTGAAACTTCTCTACTAAACTTCTGCAACAAGGCTGACTCTTGTCATTACAGTGGTAGTCAGTTTTCTCAGTATCTCCACCTATTCCATAGCAATTAAGAAAGATGAGATACGATGTACGTAGTCATGTCCTAAGAATGTTGCTGATGATGACCAAAATACAGAAATGTCAGCAGAGGAGAGAGGGAACTAAAAATGAAGGTGAGAGAAAGCAAAATGTCTAGTGAGAGATTCAAGTTTTAAAGCCCTATGTTAAATATCTCAGGTATAAATTTTAGAGTAGATCAGTTGCTTACCATACCTCAGGGATGTCCAAATATAATAGAATTATCTGTAGAAAGTACTGGTGTAAAAGAGCCCTTTGAATCCTTTTTAACTTGAATCCTAATACTGTTGGAGTAACTAGAGCTATGTAACTTGCCACTGATTCATACTACCTAACCACTCTGGTGTGCATGAATCTGCTCCTGCTATCAAATTCTTTTATGGGCATCTGTGAATAGATCCTGTGTTATATCTGGGACCTAATAAAGCAGTTGAAAGTGATTCTTCAAAATCAATGTGAAATAGGGGTTTGATTACTCTGAGACATGACTTAACTATTTTATCTAGAAAGCTGGATAAAATTAAATGTAAGAAAAATGGGGAAATGAAAAAATATGCAATTTATTAGAAGTGAAGATCACGGTATATTGTTTGACAGGAAACTTCTTGAACTTCTCATTAACATTTTACACATGTGCAAGAGCAAATAAGTTAATCCCGTGTTTATTTTTGTAGGTTATTAAACCCTATATTATGACAACATTTACCTTGCAATTTTTTGAGTAATAAGTATTTCTGCAGATATAACTTATGTATGTAAGTTACTGTGAACATAGATTGCGATCAAATTCAGAAAAAACAGCCAGCAGCATAGAGGTACTGATTAGAGACAAGTAAATCCCATGCTTAAGTCCATAGCCTAAGGTTGAGACAAACGACTTTGCTTCATAGCAGGGTTCTTCTGTGATCTATTCCTATTTGCTTAGCTTCTGTTTATAGCTCTTCCAAATCAGTAAAATGTGGAGAGCAGTGTTTCACAGGGGTGATTGCATCTATTCCATTTATACAGAACCAGAAGCTGACTTCTGTGTTTTGAATAACTGTGCTGGGTATCTATATTAGACAAGTCATAGATTAATATTTTTCTAGGTAGATACTGTTATTTAAAATTTTAAAATAATTATTTCCAAAACACTGACCATAATAAATTATTACAAAATACTTAAGGAGATACAGTCCCTTTTTTATAACACATGGCAAGGTGTTAGGAGGATAATTGTAGTCAGAATTGAGAGGTGTTTAGATACCATGATTAAAGGAGTTATGTAAACAGGATAGGTTGGAGTCCGGGTTTGTTTTGGAATTCAGAGGTTGCTGAGGAAAACAGACAACATTATCTTCAATACTGCAATCCAAACAAAAACATTAAACCCCTGCCCCAGCACTGACATTAAAATAGTTCAAAGAATTAAGGATGTGGGGAATCTAATGAGTATGTTCAGAAAAATATGCAGTCCCTAATTTAAATAGGGTAGCACAAATTAAATTTAAAAATTGAGACAGATACTTCTGAAACTACATATAATTTTTTTCATTAAAGAGAATTTAATAATAAACAGGAAAACCTATGGCTGGAAACAACAATTTCAGGACTCAACAATTTTATGGAATGAATAATTGATTTTCTTAGAAAAAAAGAAAATATGAAGTTTATTTATTTTGGATCCAGTTTTGAATACTTTTCTGTTGGAGTTATCAGTTAAAAGTTATCATTGTCACTTACTTTTCATTCCTTGAGAGATGGACTTATTTTTTATCAAACCTAAGAAGAAATTCCTTTTTTTTTATTTCCCCCCATTAAAAAATACAATATGAAGTCCCATATTTGGGAATACTACAATATGAAATAGAGGAAAACATGATATTTTAAAATTAAATCCTATTACTGACCTTATTAAGGTGCAAACTTAATTTATGGATAAGGTATAATTACTTTGCTTAAGGAAAACTTTGGTTTTGTGCTTACAGCAGATCAGAAGTTTTTGTCATTAAATATTCCAGGAAAAAGAGCAGGGATTTGAAGCAGGACCTTCCATACCATTCGAGGGCAAGACTTACGAGGAGCGGCTGAGGTCACTTGGCTTGTTCATCTTGGAGAAGAGAAGGCTGAGGGATGACCTCATCGCAGTCCACACCTTCCTCAAGGCGGGCAACGGAGGGGGAGGTGCTGATCTTCTCTCTCTGGTGACCAGTGATAGGACACGAGGAAACGGAATGAAGCTGTGTCAGGGGAAGTTCAGGTTGCACATTAGGAAAAGGTTCTTCACTGAGAGGGTGGTCGGTCACTGGAACAGGCTCCCCAGGGAAGTGGTCATGGCACCAAGCCTGTCAGAGTTCAAGGAGTGTCTGGGCGATGCCCTTAGTCATATGCTTTAGTTTTAGGTAGTCCTGCGAGGAGCAGGGAGTTGGACTCGATAATCCTTATAAGTCCCTTCCAACTTGAGATATTCTATGATTCTACCACTGGTCTTTGAATTTGAGTGTGCAGGTCTGTTTCTCTTTCCTTAAAGTTTCCAAAAGCATCCATCTTAGTTCCCCAAGAATGGGGAAAAACAGATATCAGAACCCGAACAATTCTAACAATTCTTATTTTCTTGCAAATCCATATGCATCCTTCAAATCTATACATAGGCATAACACTGCAGGTTTGGAAAAACAGAATTCTTCAGTGACAAAATAAGTGGCTGATTTTTTTGACATAATTCAGGGCTATGTAGAAATTCTTGAGCTAATCACAGAAGCAGTAGGTAGAGCTGATATATTCATTCTCAGTGTTCCTCTCTACACTTGCTGGTTAAATTCAGAGATCACTCCCAGGTCCTGGTTTCCTGACTACAGGCACATTTACCAACAGACATCACAGACAAGACTGCACCAGCTCCATCTCTTTCTGTATTTTGTAACACCTTCCCACCCTACCCTAACAGGCTCTGCATCTTCAAATGCCCTTACACACTCTCACAATATACCTCATAGCTTTGATACCCTCAACTTCATTCCATAAAAAGTTACTTAAGTGGGCATCTATTTCTTTGTACAATTTATTTTGGACTGGAGGAGCTAGCCTTGAACAGAGTGCATTTTTCTCACTCTGCCTGTTGGCCTGATGGCCACATGTGTCGTCCTGATGCATATGCTGTGCTGATGTAACATAAAGGACTAGCAAGAAGGGGAAAAGGGAGCTCAATTCAGTGTCACTGTTTTCAGTACTAAATCTCACTTACTTATGACTACTTATCTCCGCACAGCACTGCACTGCACTGCTAAAATACAGCAGTGGGCTGACAGAAGTATTAGATGAAGCCATAATGATGCAAAGCATTTTAGCATTCCATTTGCTGAGCTAAGGACTCAAGATTATAATGCTATGGTGCACTGGCTTATCTTGCAAAAAGCTCATGTTTCCTTAGCCCAGTCAAGCTATTACTAATTCAGATACTAATGATACTTCTTTAAAAAGCTGAACTATGGTTATGCAGAGATAGTAGTTCTGGTTTTTCTTATAAGTGAACAGAGAAATCCAGACATTTTTTACTTTTCCTCATTGATCACATTTTTAAAACCAATTTTGTTGTATTTCAAGAGAGCCCTCTAGATCTATTAAACTTATTCATGAGCTAGTTCTGCACACATTATTTCTTCCACTATGCTAAAGTACATTGTGCATATTTTCATTTCATCATATCTGTTTGTGTATTTTAAATGATAGCCATAAGCTTATGGCTATGTTGTATGCAACCAACTTAAAAACAAACAAACAAACAAAAACCCCATAAGAAACAGAAGAGAAAAAAGACAAACAGTGAATAAACAATTCAACTCCTACACAGCTACCTTGAATGTATCTCAGGCAGAAATATTTAGTGTTACTCAGATCAAAAGAAAATCACCTTCTTTTCTAGAATGATTAACTTTTTTTTTCTTTTTATATTGCCAATTACATGACTAGTTCTATCATTATCTTTTGTATGTAAAAGCGTAAAACATTCAATACATCATATTATGGAGCTATATGAAAATCAAATGCTTAGAATTTTTTATTTCATCTAAAAATGCAATCAGTAATAATGAATAGCAATGCTAAGGAAAAAGTAATTTGAGGCTTACTAGAAACAAGAAGAAAAAAACAAGTAAAAAAGCCAAAATGCTGTTAGCATGAGAAGAACCAATTCTGAAGGGGGAAAAAAGTCTCAGTGCAATAATGAATTTTACTAAAGTGAGACGCCACCAACACAGATAATTAACAGTGTTCAGAATCACCTTCTCTGAACATACCCTTTGTTTTGGTCTTATAAAAGTAGCAGACAGAGCTTTAGAGAATGCTTCTATCTCCAAACGATTCCTTTAGGAACTATTAATAGATGTTCCAGTACTGTTCACAATTTATACACAAGCTGTCATTTTTCAGAACAGAAACAATGAGCTGCGTAATGCAGTCATAGAAACATAGGCTTAAAAGTGTCTTCAGGAGATGATTTGGTCTAGATCACTGCTCAGAGGCATAACCAAATGGGTCTAGAGCAGAATCTGACAGAATGCTATTGTCTGTTATTGTCTGAATATGTCTGTTTTAAATAAGGTCTAATGTTGTGAGTTACACAGTGTCCCTTGGTAATGTGCTTAACCATGAGTTCCTAATCTATATCAAATATATCTTGAATTAATTTAGGCTCATTATTTTTATTAAATATTTTTATTAATATGCATGTCTACCTTTGGTAGATATAAAGAACTATTTTCACTATCTGTTTTTAAATAAGCTTTTTCATATTTTTCAGTATTATAATTGTATTCTTAAATCCTTTTCCTAGTCCTTCATTGGCAATCTTTTCTAAATCCATTTTAGCAGGAGACCAGTGCTCATTGCACACAACATTTACCATCAGTTTTAACAACCTTGCAGTCAGTTTGCATGTTCATAACTCATTTGGGTGAAAAAATCATCTCTCTCCAAACTGTTGATAACCTAGTTAAGAGATCAGATTATGTCCTGTTTATTAAGCTTCAGACAGGCAAAACTGACACTTGGTAAGAGGTGCTTGAAGAAGGCAAATGTCTAAGCTCTCTTGTTACTACTGTCTTGGAAGAGGGACTACAAGTTTGCGATCGCAGCAGGCTGACAAAACAGCTCAAAAGACACTGAAGGAAAAGAGGAAATGTATCTTTGGTACCAAAATGATTCATTATGACTCCTTCATTATAAGAGACACACCTTAAATAGAAATATCAAAATTTGATCTTCTTTCTAGAAACATCAAATTTTGACCTTTCCACTCCATCTTATAGCAATAATTTAGTTATTCAAGTGACTTTCCCATCTTTTTTAGTAGTAGGACAAATTGTAATTGCTATGAACTACTGATATAACATGTGCTTTTGGTTTGCATAACAGGTGATTATAAAACAGTTATTTCTCTGAGTAAATGCATTCCAGGTGTACAGTTGCTGGACTTTTTTATTTATTTACACATCATTGTCAGATGTTTCTACAGAATTTCATTGTGAATTGTTCACAAAGAACATGCAGAAGTGTCTGCTAACATACTATGTCTACAACTACATTAACAAACAAGGCAATATCAGGGTCTGTCCTCTCAAGCTAACTACATTTCTTTGCCACTAATAAAATCTGCATCCTTTAAAATATAATAATCAAAGACTTCTTTTTTTTGTTTGTTTTAATTGCAAGAATTCATTCCATCTACATATATTTTGGAATCCAAAATTGCTAAATAGACTTTTCCTAGATGCAATTTGATATTAGCCCTAATAACTGTTGTTTCAGTTGCTTTATAGTTTTAATATACATAAAGGTTGTTATGGCCATTACGTTCTCAACCAAAAAAATATATCCATTGACTGTCTTTCAAGGTGCCTGTAGGTTTTCTTTTCCAAACAAGTACACATGAATTGATTTATACCTAAATTAAAAATACTGCTGTTTTAAAAAATTAAATAACTGTGATACAATAACAGATACCTAGAGAGAAACAGCAAGTATTCCAGAAGGTTGGATGTAGCAGTAGTAATCAACTTTACAGTTATGTTAATTTCTCACATTATACACCATGACAGGGTACCCCTAGAAGAAAGGATTTCTTTATTTGGTAAAATGCCAAATTCTGTATTTAGAATATTATAATTGCAAATATATAGACCAACACATTGAATGCTTTCTAATAATACTGATCTTACTTACTGAATATGTTAAATATATATGTGCATATATATATATATTTCAAGTGTATATATAGCTGTATAGGCACACAAACCAACATTTGCTGTTATACTGCAGTTCAGTAGTTTTAAAACGTCTCATTAAAGACTTCTGCATCTAGCTGAAACAAACCTTTGCTGTGCAAATTACATTCGAGTTCACGTGAATTCATTTCCTTTTTACTTCTTCACAGGTTTGTTCAACCACCTGCTGAATTCAGTGGGATATACCATCTGTTACACTGCAGTCCAAGTCTTCTCTCAACAGCAAAACTCTCCTAATACCCACATTGTAAAGAACCAAGTTCACATTAAAGGACTTCCTCAGACTATCTTCCAGAGGATGTTCAGGGACTTGAACTGCATCTACACTAGTAAAGAAAAAGGCTAGACACAGGGCTAAGGACTGGTATGCGATTTTCCTCATTACTGAATAGCCTGATCAAAAGATGGCTAGGTTTTGGCTTCGGTGACAAAACTCCCTCCCACCCGATGCCCGATCATGATTAGCGTTAGCCAACAGCCTTTCCCAACAGGCAGCTTGAACAGGACTGCAGAGTTTTACAGATGAGTGGGGAGATTAGCTGCATTAGCACAAACCCTGTACTTGGAAACTCTGTGCACTGTTGTTTTCTGATATGGATTTAGCAAAGAAATACTCAGACATCATCATTATCGTGTTTCTGGGCCCTAGCATTCACTTCACCCACAAAGCCTGAGTTATGTCTGGGCTGCAACCGACACTGTGGACAGAGAATGTGAGGAGGGTCCTGGCCCTCGGCCTGCCCAGTCTTCAGATCTTCTCTTCACTTGGTGATGGAAGTATTACCAAGGGTTCCTCTGTTGACTTCAATGGATTTTTTATTTGACCCCCAAATTCTCAGAATCTTACAAGACTGCTGTCAAAATGGGGTGAAAACATTTCCAAAACAAGACAGAAAACACCGAAGCAAGCTCCTAGAGGCCACTGCATTTATTTTGCTTTCAGTGTTTAAAACCTATCTGTTTGTCTTGGAGTTAAAAACCAAAAACCCATGAATTTAATCTGCCTCAAGCTGTTCAGCTACTTTACTTGAAATATAGGCACTTATCCATAATGGAGAAGGTATCAGTGACATTAAAAGCAATGAGGGGTTAATTATGGTTATTAAAATTTGTAAAAAAAATAGTATATTTGTAACCAAGATTTATTTGTTCACATTTGGTCATGTAACATTTCTCTTTAAAATTCCTGTAAGATCTAGCCCGTTTTAACCCTAGAAAATCCTTGTGCCTACCAAAAGGTAAATATTCAGCTCTGTTGGCACCCCTTGATCAGAGGCAGGTAGCACACCACAAAATTGCCAGCCTGAAAATTACATTGCAGCCTGGGTACACAGTGTTTCTTTACGGCTACCTACATAGCTGAAGTGAAATGATCCTTCCTAGTATGGAGGATAAGTACTCCCATTTTTTTTAGTGTGTTTTGAGATAGCAACCTTTTCTTCAGAATTATAGATTTTTGTAACATTTCCTGTCCTCATATTTGCTGTAAGGATATAATTAAACTGTATCTTCATTTCAACTCTGACAGACAGTCAATTATGAGTGCTTCCATCTGTGGCCTCTAATTTAGAAGAGTGTCTTGACATTATATGTATTTTTGACTTTGATTCAGAATCATAATAGATTTTCCGTGCCTTAAAATCCCTTGCTGCTTTTTGTATCCCATTCCTCACGAGGAAGTATTAACTTATAAGAGTACCACTAGGAGAATGAGCAAGGCTAACTTTTATGCTGACTACAGTTGTAGCTCAGTGACACAATCTGACATCATGATAGATGAGTCACAGTTTTTTGCATTTGATGATGGGATTCTATGAAACGTCTGGTCCAAAACTGCTTTGGTCTGGATAACTAACGCCTTACTATTTTGCTAAAAATCCACCCATTTTTCTACAGATCCATTTGGCATACATTTAAGATTTGCAGGGTTTCATTAGAATCTGGAATTTGCTTGAAAGTAGTTCAATAAATGATGGAAGGAATGGGTTTCTAATTATTATTCAGGGTTGAGTGTTCAGCCAGCTTTATCTGATTCTGAATAAAGAGAAATGTTCTTCCTCTTGCATTTTGAAAACTTTATCTTCCCCATTCCACTGCTGGAGAAAATAGCTCATGCAATAAAATCAGTTCATCACACTCTAGAATGATTAAAGTCCAGTCAGTGCCTCTCTAGAAAGTAGTAAAAAATCTAGTCCTTTAGGAGGATAAGCATCTAGATCTACAAAGATCTCTCTAGTTTGGTTAATATCTACTAATTATCTATTTAGTATACTTATATTACAGATAATTATTTTTATGTTAAGTGTCCATATTGCCAATCCAATGTTGCTATCAAGTTCCTTTCCTTTCCTACCTCAAAGTTTTTATTTGATTTTTCATGTGACATTATACTACCGCCATGATCTTATGGAACAGTGCTTCATTAATCGTTCTGTTCTAATGTTACTTGTCTTTTTTTATCTTGCCATTTCACCACTGCTGTATCTTATAAAATTTTGCCTTGCAAATGGTTTTGTATGCATGTTATCACATCTATTAGAGTTTCCTTCTAAGGCATCTTACTCATCCAGCTTTCCTAATGCATCTACTTCTTATCTTGTGATGTAAGATTAATGACCGATTGTGTTGTACATGAATTATAAAGACTGTGAGTATATGCAGCACACAAAAAGCCAGACTGAATCACATGAAACTACACATAATCTGTTCCAAACAATATCCTGGATATTTTTCACTGCAAAGCTGAAAGCAAACATGCTGGAAGCAAGTGTTCTAAGTAAAAGGACTGGAAGCAGTAACATTTGTGAATTGTTTATTTACTAACCAGCTCATTGCCTGCTTCTTTTTCTGTGTGCATGATCTGTGAAGATAGTGTGAAAAAATGGATATCCTATTTCTAAGATATATCATTTTAACTATTTTACCATTTTGCAGAATGAGTGAACAGTTTACATTAAACTTAAGTAGTGAAAATTGTGACAAAAAGACTATTTCTATGAACATTCACCTCTTAAAAATCTGTAGACAGGATTCACCTGAAATGCCTTACTAAAGATTATCACATTTTGTATGGCCTAGAAACTCTACATATGAAGTTGAACTGAGCTCTGCCTTAACTGGAATTATTATAAAGATGGGTTTGGCTTATGTAGTTTAATGTTTGAGCTGTTTTCACCTTGAAATCGTAACCTGGTGCATTTCTTCTTTCATTCAAGAGGGCTTGTACTGGATAGCTCTATTAAGCGAAAATGAAACCTCTTTTCTTTCCCAGTGTACTGCCATTTGAATAGCAATTGATGCAGGAAAACTTGGGAAATTTGGGAGCATGGCTGGGGCAGTCTGGTGGTCAAAACCACTTTAGAGGAAGAAATGTTTTTTCCCACCTTCTTGGAGGAGGTGGACTTTTGTGTCCAAGTATTCATTGTAGGAAGGGAAGAAGAGGAAAGAAGTATGGTGAGGCTGGTCACCAGTTCCCAAGAGAATGAGTGGAAGAGCAGATGTTAGGCCATGCAGAAATTAGATGTGTTTTTTGATTAAACCACACAAGGATGTGTCCAGGATTGTCCATGTTACTGAGATAAGGAAGCAATTCCATTGATAATACATGAATTCTGAAGTGACAGATTCCTTAGCATACAGGGAAAAAAAAAAAAAAGAAAAAGAGATATATTAAACCCCCCCAGTAACTGGAAAATTAAATATGAATGAAATTAAAAATATCCCCTATGCAATTATTGGTATTGTTACCTTTGATTTTTTAAGATTTTTAAATTAACACAGAATTTTTTAGGCTGACACTGGGAGGGGGGGATTGACAGATACTGCTTTCAGATTTTTAAAGATTTATGGTAACTAGTCACTAGACCAGCAACTTGACATTGTAGATGCATCATTTACTGTGTTCTTGCAGCCTATTTTTGAAGAATGTCAAACAAGAAATTGTCACATTTCTGTGTATCAGATATGTATTCAGAGTTCAAGTGCATTAAGATTCCTAATATTTTCCTTTTATAAAAGAAAACAGAATCATTATAACACCATCTCCAGCCATCAAAGTCTTCACGTGTTTCTATTCATTGGCCCGGATTAAAGCCTCAGATAGGTCCATTAAGTTTAGTGGAACTATAAAATTTATGCTTCTACATCTTGCTGCTGGAACAGTTCTAGTTGCCTATGTTCTAAATTAATCTTCATTATTTCTGAATAGAAAGGGGAGAGGAATAGCATGAGACACAGCATGATCTCTCTGCCTCTAAACCAGGACAACATTTGCCTGCACTACAGCTATGTTGCGTTGTCTCTCCCACTCACTTTCAGTGTTTTCTTCACATTTTATCTGTATTCATAGCTGCCCTGTGTTCTTCAGTTTTCTCAGCATGACTCTCATCTTCTGCATTTGATATTTCTTTCTACCCGACAGTTCTTTCTATCTGACACATTCTCCTCACATGCATGTGCATCATTTCTCACATGTGGTATCACAACCTAATCTCAAAAGCTAAATTTACTTTCCCTGTCATGCTTAAGGAATTAATTATGGGGGTATAATCCTATATTCATACTACTTCACCAGTAACAGAGTAACTTTGCTGCCTGAAATTGAGTTTTTCCTGGGTCACACTAATGTAAATACACTTAATACTTTTTTGATCCTCTCTGCTAAACTCCTCACCTGATTTGTATGGAAAAAATCATGGTGACTACAGACAGTTAGACTTAAAAGCTAGATATAACTCTGCAGCTCTGTAGTTTTGCAAGCTATATTCAATGGCAGTTGATGATAGTACCTTATTCCTGCTCTGTTTGAAGTTTCTTTCCTATCCTTTAATTTTTCCTGTCTTCTGTCTTCTCTTCTGTGCATCTTACATTTACATGTTTCTTTCCCTACTGTTCACAGTATATGCAGTAGATATTATGGCTGTACTCTAAATGTCACCTACTTAGACATCTGGAGTACTGTGGCCAGTTCTGGGCTCCCCCATTCAAGGACAGGGAACTGCTGGAGCAAGTCCACCAGAGAGCCACAAAGATGGTCGGGGGACTGGAGCACCTCTCTGATGAGGAAAGGCTGAGAGACCTGGGTCTGTTCAGCCTGGAGAAGAGAAGACTGAGGGAGGATCTTATCAATGCTTACAGATATCTCAAGGGTGGGTGTCAAGAGGATGGGGCCAGACTCTTTTCAGTGGTGCCCAACGACAGGACAAGGGGCAATGGGCACAAACTGGAACACAGGAAGTTCCACCTGAACATGAGAAAGAACTTCTTTACTGTGAGGGTGCCAGAGCACTGGAACAGGCTGCCCAGAGAGGTTATGGAATCTCCTTCTCTGGAAATATTCAAAACCTGCCTGGACGCAGTCCTGTGCACCCTGCTCTAGATGAACCTGCTCAAGCAGGGGGGTTGGACAAGATGTTCTTCAGAGGTCCCTTCCAACCCCTACCATTCTGTGATTCTGTGATTCTGTGGTTTAGTTTCTACGAAGTACTATGCCTGCTACCTGTCTGTGGTTCTGACACTGTCTAGGAATTCATTAATAGAAAAACCTTAGCCTAATTCTTCCTAACTTTTCAGCTAATTCAATAACTGGCTTCTCTTTGATATTTTGAAATACAATTTTCAGACCATTTGGGTGACATTTTAAATCACAATGCCAAAGTATGTATTTAATTGATAATATAAACAGAGCTGATATAAACTAAAGATTTCCTAAAGTTTACCCAAAGAGTCTGAAAGACAGCAATCACTATGTTAACCTGTGTCCCTAAGGGTCACTTTAGGCATTTTGAATGGGTGGTTAATTAGGCCATCAAGAGTGCAGGGATTCACTTGTGAGACTTCAAGGTTAAAGACATTCTAGATGATAGACACATTTTTGGCTACCTCAGGAAATAAAAATGTTAACCATCTTCACTGACTTTAAATTGCAGTTGACAGGATCTGAAAAAAAATCTGACCCTTGTCATATTGTATTTAACTGCTAGTCAGACAAATGCTTACGCATTGGAATAGTGACACTTCACTAATATTCATGTGTTTAAGGCTATTCAGCAGGTGAATATGTGTAGGGCTTTTACAAGAAGACACTGAGAATACAAAAGCTTGAAGAAGGGCTTGAAACCCTGCAAACTTGTCTATTTTTTCAGTTGTCATTTGGCCTAAAAAAACATACTTAGCTCTCCTTTCAAATAATGCTTCAGTTCAAGAATACAGTTGCTTACAACTATCAAACAAAAATAGCTCACTTCTTGCTTTAGAGTCACTTTGACTTTCCTGAGGTATGTTCAGATAATGAGCTTTACCCTATTCCAATGCTGCTCACAATATATATATTTTAAATTCCTGAAAAGCTTCAAAGGGAACACTATCTATGCAGAGAAGAAACCTCTCAAATTTTTTTTTTGGTGTTAAACATAAAAAAAGTTATGTGTTTTTTTTCTTTCTCCCTCTTTCCCAGATATCACTTTGTGATTATTACCAAGTTCCCACAAGGAACATTCCTACCTGAAATCCCTCTGTTTTCTCTTTTTATTTCCGCTTAGATCTCTCTGGTTTTTGAATTTTATCAAACATTCCCAAATTATAAACAATTCTTATATATAAGATACCTATAATTTTTAAGCCACAGTTTGGGTCCTCTGACTCTCCACTTACCTGTTGTCAAATACTGGAAACAGTTAAAACAGTAACATATTGAATAAATACTAAAATCCACATAAAATATATACTAACAACCAGGCATAGATGCTGTTCTGCAACCCCAGCCAAAAGGACTACCCATTATGCTACATAATGTAACAGAACTTCAGTCTATGGAATGAGACTTCTCTACAACCTAGTAGGAAGCGTTGGCTGCCAGCATATTGGGTTGATATCCCAAAAAGGAGCAAAAGAAACTCAAATTCTGGCATCCACTTTTTAGGTGATACTTTATAGAGAAGAAAGGTCCTCTTCAGGATATGGTTTGCCAAAATGATTGGCACCTTTCAATGTTTAATACAAATGGTATAGAGAGAATGAACGTTGGGATTGTGATTCCTGAATAGGAAGGGACATGTCTCTACATCTTGAAATGGGACACTTAGGTCTGAGAGTGAGGCAGGATTTGAGACACAGTGACCCTTTCATGAACGTGATTCATTTGATCTAATGTAGATAACTTAATCAAGGCCTTTAACATTAAGTGAAATAATACAGGCTTTGATACGCTGCAGTCCTAAGAGAGCTGCTCCTAGGAGCAGCTGACCCAAGCTAACAGCTCACTGCTTCAGCACATCATCTCCTTTCAGCACCTCGAATTTGAAGTCCTAGCAACTCCCTTTTGCTGAAGGCTTCAGTTCCATTCTAACCGAAAAGAAAGCTGCTCACATTTTTCCTGGTTTATTTTCCTCTAGCCATGTAAGTTTAACCAGCTCACTCGAGGGATCTAGCAAAATGAATGAGTGCAGCTAAGAGCAGAGGAGAGAAATAGACAGAACAAGAGGGTATGACCTCCTCATTTTGATAACAGCAAGTCATTGGATTTGTTTGCCATGAATAGGGTTTAAGTCTGCACACCCAACAGCTGTATTTCCTCTGCAGATTTGCAGAGGCAGAACTTCACACCTTTATAGCACTCTGGAGGCTAAGTGTTTGAGAGGGAATAATTGCAAGGAAAAAACATCTACTTTATCTCTTTGTTCTTCACTCTTCTTTCCTTTAAAAAATACAGTAAAATTATATACCAAAAAACCTAATAGAAAGACAGATCGCAGTGTTGTTCTCTTTATTGTAGCTGCTTATAACTTTTGATTATGCTTTAAATACCTTTTAGCATCAAGTGAAATACCAGTGATATAGAAGTTCAACAACCCAGTGATATGTTAACAAAGTCTCGTTTCAAGCATGCCAGCTTGAACATGGTGCAGCTTCAAGGTGCCAGATATGCACAACCCCTTTGTTGGAGCTAGAAGGGCTACTCTGTTGCACATTTACAAGAGCATGAAGCTATGAACCTGCCTCTCATCATGGCCTCATTGGCTACAGCAGTCTGGAACACAGTGTGAAGATATATGTATGGTAAGTTTTGGTCATTACTGGTACAGGTACATACTATTTTAGTCTAGTTAACACGGGCAGCAAATGTTTAAAATGAAGATACACAGTAGGAGACTAGTAGAAGTATATATGGTAGCTCCTGAGATGGAATCTGTACTTTTATACGATCACTCTCATGCTTTTAACACACTGTAGTTTATTTAAGGATTTTGTGGGTTTTCCAGTCACAAAATACCCCAGTTGTAACAGCTCCATAGACATAGGCTTAGTTGAAAACGAGCTGTACCTGTTGAAATTGTCTTTGTCTCTGTATAAAACTAGGGAATAGGACATTCATCACAGAAATTATCTACAGCATTCATTTAGAAATACACAAAAGAAAATGCAATGTCCTCTAAAAAAAATTCAAACCTTCTTCATTTCAAAGGATCTACTGAACTTAATTTCTGAAAAAGTACAGAAAAGAAAGTGAAACACCACTTTTTCTCATTATATAATTGCACACTAGTAATGTAAAATAAAGTATGCTATTTGAATTAGCTGGCCCTTTGGTGGATGATATACATTTATTGTGTAAATGTTCAAACACATATACACACATATATACACACATAGATTTTTTTTTTTATTTTCTAGTATGTTGCATATAGTATAGTGTCTAAAAAACTCAAGTAGAACAGAATCCTCTTATTATAAGAACAGAAAAGGTATCTTCCTTTTCCTAAGCAATTAATGTATCATATTTAATCCATTGGCTGGAGATATAGTTCTGGCTTTATAGACTAGATTTATATCTGGAAAGCCAATGAAGTTTAGGCCATAGATCACAATTTTAACTTAAGTATCAGTGGGATAAAACCTATGGGTTTTTATTGTTATTTTTAAGACTTCTATCCAAAATCACAGAAGAGGTTGAAGTTGGAAGGGACCTCTGGAGGTCATCTAGTAAAATTCCCCTGCTTAACCAGGGCCACCTAGAGCTGGTTGCCCAGGACTGTGTCTGGTTGGCTTTTGAATATCTTCAAGGTTGGCGATTCTACGACCTCCCTGGGCAACCTGTGCCAGTGCTCAGTCACCCTCACAGTGAAAAAGTGTTTCCTGATGTTCAGACAGCACCTCCTGTGTTTCAGTTTGTGCCCATTGCCTCTTGTCCTGTCACTGGGCACCACTGAAAAGACCCTGGCTACGTCTTCCTTGCACTCTCACTTCAGGTACTTATTACACATGGACAAGATCCCCCTGAGCCTTTTCTTTGCCACCCTTTGTTGGACTCTCTCCAGTACGTCCATATCTCTCTTGTACTAGGGAGTCCAGTACTGGAAACAGTAATCCAGGCGTGGCCTCACCAGCACTGAGCAGAAGTGAAGGATCACCTCCCTCAACCTGCCTGCAATGCCTAATTCAGCCCAGGACACCATTAGCCTTCTTTGCTGCAAGGGCACATTGCTGGCTCATGTTCAAGAGAAAATTCGACTTAGTAAAATGCCTGGATAATTTCCTATAGTCACATGATGAAGAGAAATTAATGGACATTTTTAAAGGATAAGATTTATCACAGAAGAATTACTATAAACTTTTTAACACAAATATATGAATAAGTAGGGAGTCCTAATAAACAGGTGAGAGAACTGACACAGATTTTGTGTTTTAAAAATGTTTTTCTGCTTCTACCTTCATATCACTGTCATTTTCTAGTTGTCTCTGAATTCTTTCGCTCTCTTTGTTGAGTTGATGGATATTTTGGGCTTTGTTTTTCTTTGTAGTGCTTTGTTTCTATGACTTTGCTAGTAGTTAACGTTTTATTTCTGAAAAAGGATAATTGAATACCTAAAAAACCAAGAAGCAATTGTTGGCAGGTTGGGAGAAGAGAACGTTTATTTGGAATATATTATGGAAAAGACATTTCTTTTTCTCAATTTAACCTCATTAGTCCTAGTTATATGTCACTTATTATGGATGGGATGCTATTAAGGCTCTTAAAAATGGGATTTAAGTGAAATTCAAAAACTTAGGTCCAAAACTGTCATTGTTAAAACACACACTCAACTGCCATCTAACTCTCTGTGTACATTGCAATTTTAAACTGCAAGTTTGCAGGGATATACAGTTGTGCCTCTAAGCTCATGCAGAGCTTCAGCCCTTGCCAGGCTAAGCAGGGTTGTGCCTTGCCTGCTCTTAACATAGTCAACCCCCTCAGCCTTTTCACCTACTTGTAGGCATTTTCAGACAATAAATAGCAAGTTATAACCAGAAAAATTAGTTTGCTTTTTTTAAAGCTGGTGGTGGTATAACAACAATACTTGCTCACCTTCAGGTCTACTCCCCTCCTAAGGGGATTCAATCCCATTTCCCCCATGGAAATGCTGTAAGGATATTCATGGCAGCTAGCTGGGAAAGGAATCTCTCAAAACTACATCATTTTTTAGAAGGGGTTAGAAGGACCTGAACCACTAGTGGACAGTAATTTAATGGGGGCATTGGAGATGTTGACCTTTTACTTCTCCCTACCTGAATCGGTTTTGGCACTAGGGAGCTCTTTGAAGAAGCAGGAGAAGGGTTCAAATCAGGTAAAAAAAACTTTCTCAAACCAAGTACGCTGATCCTACATTACAAAGAAGACAAAAGCACCAACATCTCTACTCTGAGTAGCAGAATATTCTTATGAGCTACAATATCTCAGCGTTCAGGCTACAACCAAAAAGAAAAGAACAAATGCTACATAATCTCTTGGAAGAGACACTATTGAAATCTTTTAGAAAAATGTTCAGGGCCAGTCTCTTGCTTTTAGTGAGGCTCCAGAAAGAGAGAGTTGAAAACCTGGCATAGTTACCCATATAGTGCTATTTCATGTTTCTTCCCCTCTGAATTTGTGTTTTTTACCAAGAAAATTATATATCTGAATGCGTACAGGGAACACATTTGTTAAAGATGGTAGTGAAAAGCCATTTCAAAATGACTGTTCATCAGAAGGTAAAGACATCACAGAGGCTGGTTTTCTATTTCATTGATAGTAAAACAATTCAGTCCAGAAACATGCTCTCTATTGGTCAGTGCTGACCTTTTTTTTCTCTCTCTCTCTTTCTTTCTCTCTGTTTGTGTGTGTGTGTGTGTGCATGAAGCAATGGGGTGTCTGAAAGCATTCCTTTTTCTGCAAGAAGTGACAAATAAGATTAAAAGCAATTTCAAAAGGATAAATGCTAAAACATATAATTTATGCATATCAGATACTTTAGTATCAGACTCTAACTTGTCCCATCCAAAACTCATGCCTCAAGATATTCTAACTGTTGTCTTTCATCTGCAGTACTCTGTCTCCATTTCAGCCCCTTATACCTCTCCTCATTTCCTCCTGACTTTCTCAGGTATTTTCTGACTTTTCAGAAATCACATACGCAGGAAGCAGAAATGCATTATACTTGCCAAGAAAACTTTTTTTCTTTTTTTTAAATAAAATCTTTTCCACTCCAAGCTTTCAGCCTAAAGCAACAGATTTCTTTGTAATTCTGTCTTGGAAAATGCTTCCTATGTGTTTTCTGTTTATGCAGAATATATAAAAGCCAGTCTGAATTTTGAAAAGTTAGTCTTTCTCAAAGTGTGTATGCCTGAAAGAATCATAATGTACTTGATTAAGTAGCATATAATATCTGTAATCTTGGCAACTCACAGATTCTCTGAAAGAGTTCCTTTTGTGCCAGGTTCAAAGTATATGAAGTTGTAAGGGTTACAGTGAAAGCAAGGTGATGAGTCTCCAGGTAAAGTCACATTTAAAAAATATATAAAAGGACTTCAGGGCTATTTATTCAATAGAGTTAGTCTCATATTTTCACACAGAAGAATAAACCTTGCTCAGTTTGATTACGTGGGAGTCACCTCTGTTCCCATTGACTTTAGTTGAGTCAGTAAGTAATCCAGTTGACTTCAATGGATCCACTCAAATGAGACATACATATAGGACTCAGTGGTAACTGTTGAAAATATTTTAAAATTAATGTCAGTTTGCTGACTTTAGCAGCTCTACTGAGAGCAACGATTACTGTGACGTACAGGCATGCTGACAAAAACTGTTTTTATTGTTGTTCTCAGTTATCTGATAGGAAAGAGGGATGAAAGATTACTTCTCTGTCACAAGACAGGAGCTGCAGTCAGTCAACTGCAGCATTTCCTGCTGTAATTACCTATAGGGATTTTATTTTCATTATATTCTTTACAGAGTTTACAGTGTTGTGGTAGACGTGGGAGTGGAAAATATGAAATGACTGTGGTAATACAGATTTCAGTCACGGCCTCTCTCTTTCTTTTGTCCCAAATACACACTGTTAAAAAGGTTAAGGGTTTTGATTGATTTTTCATTAATTTAATTTTTTTTTTCAGGCAGCCCAAAGCATTCATTTCAACAATGTGTTTCAAATCAACTGTGAAATAAATGATAACTATATTTTATTTAAATACCTTTTCTCTGTCATAAATGGGATCATTATTTTAAATCATTAGCTCTAGAGGGGCATAATTCTGTGAATATTAAATATGCGGATTATCCTACTTATGTACATTCTGTAAGAGATTACCTTTCAGTGAGGCATTAAAGAAGCAATAAGGTCATAAGAAGCATTGAGCAACCTTGTTGAGATGGTGTTCTGGTGGCTTTCTCTCCTCCAATAGCTGTTTTGACACAGGGAAGCTGAGCAGCTGTGTATTCCCCAGCAAAATCTGACCTGTCAGACTTCTGATTTCTGTGGTAGAGATAGTATTTACATTTAAAAGTAAACGTTCCAGTGGGAATAAGGAGCAGGAATGAGGGCTGGTTTACAAAAAACTGCTTAGAGTGATAGGAGTTAATATAGATCTATTTAATTTTTGCAAAGCCTCACATTTCATTTTCAGTTGAAATGTTTTTCACATTGCACCACTGTTACTCAAGGAGGCCGTAAAATCGCCAGTAGTGCTGTCCTCTTCATTCAACATTGGCTGGAATTTCAGCAAATCACCTGTCTGACCATTCCAGTTACAGTTCCCACCTTTTCATAGAGTTATAGAACAGCCCAAGTCGGAAGGGACCTCAAAAGACCATCTGGTCCAGCCTTTCATGGGAAAGGGTGCTTAGGTGAGATCATCTAGCACCCTGTTTGATCCCATCTTGAAAACCTCCAGTGATGAGAACACTACCACGTCCCCGGGGAGGTTGTTCCAGTGAATGACTGTTCTTACTGTAATAAATTTCTTTCTTATGTTGAGACGAAACTCATCAGTTGCAACTTGTTCCTGTTGCCCTTTGTCTTTTCTCTGTGGCTCCTTGTGAGGAGAGAGCCTCCATCCTCTTTGTAGCCGCCCTTTAAGTATTGGAATACTGTGATGAGGTCCCCCTGAGCCTTCTCTTCTCCAGGAAAAGACGACCTAACTCCTTCAGTCTTTCTTCATAGGACAAGTTCTCCAGCCCCTTGATCATCTTCACACTAGCCCACTCTTCCAGCCTGTCCAGGTCTCTGTAAGATGGCTCTCCCTTCTGACATGTCCACCTCACCACCCAGTTTGGTGTCATCAGTAAACTTGGTGAGGGTGCTTTCAAGCCCATCATTCAGATCATTTATGAAGGTGTTCAACAGCATGGGGCCCAGTATCGATCCCTGGGGAATCCCACTTGTGACAAGCTGCCAGCCTGAGTAAAAACAATTGATCACCACTCTCTGACTGTGGCCTGTTAGCCAATTTCTTACCCATCTCACTGCTTCTTTTCCTATATTAACTCTTTTTTTTACCTCTGCAAATAAGCTGATCAAAGATTCAGTCTTATCTTCCAGTCTTATCTTCCAACAGAGGACAGAGCTGGAATTAAAACGGCATGAAAGGTTGCTGTGTCCAACTGTCTTTCACCTGCCATCCCAGCTGGAGGGTCAGTGCTGAGAGTAACAGGCAACAACAGCGTAGCCATGTTTTTGAAAGATTGGCAGTCATTTTCACCCCACAACCTCTTATTTCCTGTCTTCTACTTTTATAACACTACAGTAGTGATACTAAAAAAAAAAAACCAAAACCAAAGGAAAGAAGAGAAAGAAGAGATGGCAAGGACTCTAAACAGGGCACATAGGAGAGCTCAGAGTTTTGGAGCTGCCTAAGAACCTAGGAAATTCCTTTTCAAGAACAGCTATGATGATAGAAAATTGTTTCTTTGGTTTATTTTGGGTGGTTTTAATCTAAATTTTAAACATAAATATTATCCATTAAATAACAATTTACATGAAATTAATTAGCTGTGGTGTCTAAATATTTTGCTGTTTGTGGTAGGTTTCATTTATCTGTATTTTGCTTCTATTAATTTATAGATGTATTAAGAAAAATAGTTCAGAATTAAAGAAAAACATTATAGAAGCCAATAAGTTTATACTGAACAATACATGTTGTGACTTAGAATCCTAGAATACATTATGCAATACATCATATTATGTGTATATGTGACAGTATATATACAATGGAATATAATGTGATATATCAAGCCATTATATACTACTGTCCACAATTTATTACCAGTGAATGCCAGGCAGTTAGAAGTTATTTGCTACTTTCAATATTATTCTTCTGATATAATATTGTGCTAATATTATTCTTAGATCTAGTTGAAAACTTTCTTAAGTGGGGTAAAGTAACAATCGTGGGGATTATACTTAATTAACGGCTCTAAACTTTACATGCTAAAGGTTTTAAGGTTTATATGTGGCTTATATTTTTCAGTACAGGAGTTACAGATCAGTTTAACAATAAACCTCTTCTAATTCTATACCATTTCTTCTGGTTCAGGTTGTTGTGTTAACACTAGCACAATAGTGGAAGAAAACAGCAGAACTTTGGTTGAGGCTATGTCAGAGAAGTCAAAGCAAAATGAAAATTCTTTGCACACTGCCCATGTTCTGATAAACCCTCAGAGGAGAGTGAGGGTATAACTCAGAAGGGAGAAATAGAGCTCACCAACACAATAAATTCAAAAATCCCAGATCTGCACATCTTTGGAGTTACTGCAACCATGTCCCCATCACGGAAACATGGTGGGATGAATCCCATGGCTGGAGTGCTGCAATGGAGGGCTACAGGCTCTTCA
>WAAD01014704.1:7959-21002 GCA_013389945.1 Fregata magnificens
ATCGCTGCTCGGGGACTGGCTGGGCATTGGTTGGTGGGTGGTGAGCGGGTGCATCACCTGGGATTTGTTTTGTTTTGTTTTCTTTCTCTTTCTCTCATTGTTTTCCTTTTCATTACAATATTATTAATACTGTTATTATTATTATTTTATTATTACTATTTTATATTAGTTATGAAACTGTTCTTATCTCAACCCACAAGTTTTCTTACTTTTGCCCTTCTGATTCTCTCCCCCATCCCACTGGGGGGTGGGGGAGTGAGTAAGCAGCTGTGTGGTGTTTAGCTGCCTGCCAGGTTAAACCACAACACTTGGTTTTGGCTCAGTACAAATTCAAATGCTTATATTTAGTAATTTTCCATAGAGACTACTATCTTAAGAGTTTTGATAGGAAGGGTCCTAGACTAATACTAGACTTGTTTCTCAGAAGTCCCTTTGCAATGGCATCTGCCTTTTATCTCTCCTGCTTTACTTCTTTTTTGCATTGCTAATAGTTTAATACCCTATGAACACTGCTGCTGTTGTAACTTCCTTCCCTTATTTCACTTACCTGTTGAGGCACTGGGATCTTTTAGAGAACATAAATAGCAAGGAATGGTGGAAACTGCTTTTGTTGGTATATAGAAAGCTCCCCATACTACTCTATGTAGGGTTGTGGCCAACAGCCTTTACAACTCCGTTTTATCAGTCTTAATGTCACTATTCTCTGGTCTGTCTATAGGTGGAGTAAAGACAGTGACTGTGCAGAGAACATGTACATTGATATGATGCTCTGGCGGCATGCTCGGCGTCTGCTAGAAGAAATCAAGCTGAAAGACCTTGGCTGCTTTGCTGCACAGTTAGGCTTTGAGCTGATTGGCTGGCTGTGCAAGGAGCGAGCCAGAGCTGCCCGCGTGGAGGATTTTGTGTTCGCTTTGAAAAAGCTACACAAGGATTTCCTCTGGCCATTTCCAGTCATGCCGGCTTCGTCCATTAATTCACCTTTCAAGAATGGAAAGTACAAGACAGGTGCTGTAACATCTGAGTTGATTTGGACTAGGTTTCCCTCCTGCAGTCCTACACCCATCAGTCTGACTCTGTCCTTCCTCAGTTCAGCCAAGCAAAGAACAGGCTGAGGCTTGCCACCTGCACAGGTTTCTCACACAGGGTGTGTTTTTTTTGAAGAGATTCTGTTTAGCACAGACGGCATCTCTTCTGTAGTCTGATTACACTACTGTTTCTGTTGAGGTTTCTTCCTTTCTCAGATGCACTGAACTGGATATCACTTCTGCAGATGTTGAGTTGAACGTGGATATTGCTCTTTGATGTAAATTCTGCTACAGAAAATTACTAAAATCAACATTCTTATATAGTCTTAGATGAGGTTTTGATTAACTTTTTATATTTAAAAAAGTAATGTTCCTAATATATGAAATTTGGTTTAGGTTAAAGGGTAAGAATTTTCAGGACTTGCTGTAAACCTCCTTTGTATTATTAATCTCTCAGTTCACTAGTTTATCTTCTTAGGGCAAAGTTGATACTAGCTGCCAAGTCTTCCTCATTTTGGTAGTAGCAGCACTATTATTTAGTTCTATCGATGCTAACACTGTATCAGCTGGTATTTCTTTTATGCCAGTGCTGACATAAAAAGCTGATCAGAAATTCTTGAAATACCTAAGCTTGCTGCATTCCCTTGCTTTTGGTGATCCCTCAGCAAACTAATTGAATATTGACTTAGATAAAAGTTTTAGCTTCCTGAAATGCCTGGAGAGAACTTTCCAAATTTCCTTTTTGATAGTTACATGACTTTTCTTTGGTGGGTTCTTTTTTTTAGCTGTGGGGGAGCAACTGCTAAAATCTCAGTCTGCAGACACCTTTGTAAACATGGAAATGGACACAGGGGTTTCAAACACACCTCGGAGTCGCAGCTGGCTTGGCACTATCAGCTCCTCTCAGAGAGAGATGGACACAGTTTCATCCCATGGACCACACATGCAAGATGCATTCCTTTCTCCTTTGCTAAGTAAAGGTCAGTCACTCTTCCTTCTGTCCGCTCATTGGAAAAGTGCATCTGGAAGTACACACTTATATTTTGATATTTGCATGCCACTGCTGTATCGTTGCTTCTCAACGGCTGATAATCATAATTCAGAAGGACAAAAAAAAAAGAGGACTTGTTGAAAAGTGAACTGAAATTTTTACGACAAAAATAATGCCCATGTCATACATCTTGAAGTACTTGAAGTAGAATATGAAACTGATATTTGCTGAAGTTTCTGTCTGTGGTGGTAACTTGAAATTTTTTACAGTCTGGCTGGGAAGAGCATTCTGAGTCTTTTTTATCTTTGTCTCTTGCATGGGTTGGCCTCTTGCACAGGTTGGCACTGTTCTAATGCATGAACTTTGTGCTTTTGGATTTCTTTAGAAAGCTATTAGATACATTCTGTATTGACGAAGTTGAGGAAATTACAGTCCCATATAGTTTTCTTTTTTCCTATGGCTTTGTTTAAATTGCTTTTCTAAAAGCTCAGGTATATGATCAGCTTATGAAAATACAAAGGGGAGTTTTATTCTCTATGCATCTTTTCTGACCACAGTCAGAGACAGGAAATGTTTGTCTGACCATTCATCTTTTTTTTTAACTCCCTCTTGTCCTCAAGCATAGAGCAATGTTTTCAACAGTGTCTGCATCATGTGATTTCCACTTTATTAGCAGAAAAAGACCTAAGTACCTAAGTGTGAACTACAGTATCCCCAAGATGATAGGGCCTCCTGTGACAGTCAGAGCACTTGGGAGCTGCTATTTAACAAGTTGATGGGCTTTAAAAAATGAAGAAGGAGTGAGGTTCTCTCCTTCTGCTTGGGCACTGCCTCATTCTATTTTCACTCCTGTTTCTCTTGTTTATTACTTCTGGACACTGCAAGAATGCATTAGGCTTAAGTAAGTTTGTTACGGAACTCTCCAAAAAAGCATAATTGAAATGGGGAAAATTTATTTCTCTTTTCATTGCACTATCTTATACTGCTGTCTGCCACTACCACTGTTTCTATAAACAAGTATCTCATTTTTTTCTGATCTGGATGAAGACCTTGAGTTCAATGGACTTTGGTATGGATTTTGAAGCGCTTTATTTCTAAAGTGAAACTAAATTAATAGTCTTTAAAATGTTGAGCTGAATTCTAATAATAATAATTTCACAAATAACTAATCCAGCAGAGGTATGCATGGGCAAGAAGCTAATAAAATAACTTTCTGACTTTCTAAACATTTTCCACAGAAAAGATGCATCTACTTTAATATGGAAACTGTTCTGGTGGGTGGGTGCCTTCATGACTTACCACTATAATGGTTTTAACTTTGCTGTTCCTGTGAAAATTCTGTGGCTATATCTACTCTTCATGTTTTTATTAGAAACACTTATTTCTCTTTGTCATTAGTGCAGGTAAATATTTACATTACCAAGCATTCAGAAACTTCAGGGTTTTGTATGAAGAAAAGAACTTGCTGTTGCATCGTCATTTTTAACAAAGTTAAAGGTTAAGAAAGCAGTATCTTTAGACAGACTGCAACCCCATCCTACAGACTTAATTCTAGGACTATAGCATGTAAGGGGCTGTGACTGTGCTTTTACAATGATTGACAACACATCTTTAGAATGCCTTGTTGAGATTTTGTGTATTATTCTGCAGAATTATTTTTATTTGATGGAAAAACTACTGCATTTGTGCAATAATAGTTCTACCATATAGTGTGACAAGAAGAATGCTGAGGTGGGATGGACAGTATGCCTGAAGTAACTTCTTAGCAGTGTGATACACAGCAAAGCATTACTGTGTAATTTGTCAGTTTCTATAGGAAGTAGTTGAGAAATTCTAAGTCTCACTAAATTAAGTAGTTTCTTTTTCCCTTATGGTTCTAAATGGTTTTGATAGGTGACGAATGCAGCATTGGTTCAGCAACGGACCTGACTGAAACAAGTTCTATGGTGGATGGTGACTGGACCATGGTAGATGAAAACTTCTCCAGTCAAAGTTTAACTCAGTCAGAGCTTGAACATATCTCTCTAGAACTGGCTAGTAAAGGGCCGCACAAGTCACAGGTCCAGCTGCGGTGAGTAATGTAATCTTTGCATTTGAAACTTAAAATTACTAGTATGCAGCATTAGGAGGAAGAAACACTGTCTACAGAATCACACTGGGATTTTGTCTTGAGTGGAAAAAGAAGTAAAAGTAGACTGTTTTTCCATATAGGTACTTGCTACATATCTTCATGGAAGCAGGATGTCTGGATTGGTGTATTATCATAGGCCTTATCCTCAGAGAATCTTCGGTAATCAACCAGGTTTTCAGTATAATGCAATCCTCTGACATTGATGGAGAAATCTGTCAGAATATCAAGACTGGCCTATATGCTGTTGACAAATGGGCTTCTACAGATTGGTAAGTGTTATCTTCCACCCTAATTTTCATTCCAGTTGTAGATAATTAGTTACCTAAAAAATAACTTTGAGTTATCTCAGCCCTAGCTGAAACAACTATTTAAAAACACTTTTGCATAAAATTTCAGGACAGTCACTTAATACAGCTGTGACCAAACTGGAAAAAAAACCCCAACAAACCAAGCCCAAAACAACCAACCCCCCCCAAGTTTTATTGTTTGATTATGGTTGCCTTTTTCCCTCTTTTTTTTTTAAAAAAAAAAAGTTTATGTACAGGAAGGATTATAGAAGATCCTCATTTATATTAAACATCTCCCAAGAAAAGCTGCTTTTCAGGCATATGACAGAAGTACTATTTTTTAATTCACTCATGGTGTTCTATACCATTATTTTCCTAGCCCTGGGTACAAGCCATTTCTAAATATCATCAAACCACAGATCCAGAAACTAAGTGAAATAGCAGAAGAGCAAGTACAGCCTGAAGCTTTTCAGCCAGTGAATCCTTCTAAGGTTACCGAGCCAGTGAACCCCAGAGCTGAGGAAAGCAGGACTTCTTCTAGCCACGGCACTAATCCTCAGAGTGATGCTGGCAACAGCAATGCAAGCAGGCATGAAGAGGACAAGTCTAAGACAGAGGATGAGGATTCATTCCAAGAAGGCAGTTATGACTGTATTGTGTCTTAAATGGAAGATGAACTTCCCAACCATCAGGTGTGAAAGGAAGCAAACCAGCTCTTAGACATGCTTCCATGTTTTAAACTTTTTTTTTTAAATATGTTTCAATCTTTGAAATCTTTAGTGGGGATAATTAAGCAGCAGTTTCATCTAATAATGTCAAAAGGAGGCAAGATTGGTTTGGTTGGTTTTTAATGCAATCTTCAGACTGCAGCTTTAGGTTTTGATAGATAGTGTTGAGAAACAGTGAATACATATGGCAACAGGTCCAGCTAATGTTCATCAGTACTTTTACATCACCAACACATGTTCTGAAGAAACTACTTATCTCTTGCTTGAGTTTAAAAGGCAAAGAGGGGATTAAATTTAAAAACTGTTATTCTTTGCAGTTTGCCTGCCTAAGAAATGTCTGATCAATGCAGTTCAGATTGGTTTGATACTGATATTTTGTATTAAAGGACTGTAAAATATATTGTATGTTTTTGTGAATACTCTTGTACAAATACTCAAGGTTGTACCATATTTGAAGGTACCAATATGTATTGTGCATGTTTCTAGATTACTAGTAAAGTTAAAGCAGAGTTGCACTTCTTTCTGGATGAGGCATACTTTACTGACCTAACATTGACACAAGGTGGCTTACCTGTTTTTTACTGCCAGTTACAGATCTTGTAGTTGGGTTTAAGGGATTGCTGAAGGTTATTTATTTCATTGTAAATTCTTTTCTGAAAAATGGATTTTTAAAAATGTAAATACTCATCATATACTCTTGTTATGGAAAATTAGTTTAACAGCTCATACTTAAACATTTTCCAAACATTTTATAATACGCATACTTGTAACTAAGACATTTAACTTTCATACACTGTTATGGAAAGCTGGCTGCAGAAGTCTGTTGCTTTGAGGTACTTACTTTTTCTAGCTGCTGTCCCTATGTAATAACTACCTGTAACAGTATTAATTTAGATATTAGCTTGTTTGTACTGTGCAATCTGAATGAAAATGCAACATTATTCATTTTATACAAAATAAATTAGTTTATTTTTTATAACATCACTTGATTACTGATATGGACCAAACTAGTCATCATAGGGTAGTTACAGCACCTGTTGCTTTTCTAGTGCAGTTACTAAAACGCACATCCATTTAAACTCTGAAAATTAAGAATATTCACAATTAAGTTGAAATAAATTGTGGTTTTATCATCTTTATTTCCTTTGTAGATAAGATCAAGTGCTTTAAAATGTACAAATATTAAACTGTTGCTTTAGAATGGCTTTACTAAGCCAATACAACCAGTACAAGTGCAATAATTGTGAGTATTACTTGGAAAGCTGGAGATTTTAGCGAATGCAGCTTGAATTTCCATTTAAGAGTTGAAACTATTATTGAAGTGCTAGGAACGAAATCCAGTTCAATAGTCCCAGCATTAAGCTTAGTCTGCATTGTAGCTACTGGTTACAGATAATGTCTATCATACCTACAGGCCTGTTGTGATCTGACATCAAAATCCATTATTGTTTTAAGGGGATACTTAAAGCTTTTTTTATGATAAAAAAACCTGCTTAATCTATGTTAAAAGAAATAAAAACTGTGCTTCAAGTTAATATTTTTCTGTGGTTCTGTGGTAATGACGTAAGCCAAGCCCATCCTGATCAGCTTTCTGCTGTTCAGGTTTTGGATCTGTACAAGTAAACACATACATTAACTGATATACTAACATTCTTTAATATTAGTATCTTCCTACTGTGCTACGGTTGTTTAGCTGTTATATCTTTTTAGTTGTGAAGTTTTAGAAGTTTGTACTTCTTTAGTAGTAATTCTCTCTATGCAAATCTTATGTGCTAATTTTGTATTTCAATTTCACTGCTGTTATACCTGTAATTAAAAGACAAACGTATTCAACTTACTTGAAGTTACTCCTGTGGAAAATAAGTATTTCTGACTTCTAGCCATTGACAGTAAATTACCAGAGTTCAAGTAGGTTGTCTCAGAGAAACAAAGCTCTCGGAGAAACTACCCAATGAAGATTGTTTTAGTTTGCCACATCATACGCCTATGGTCTGGTTTACAGGATGAAGGTATCAAGCTTCTAAGTTAAAAATTACCTTATTAGTGCATCTTTGAAGTTACATCCACCTCATGTTTTGAAAAGAGGTGTATTGGGTTTAGGTGGCAAGGGTGTGCTAGCAAGGGGGGCTGCAAGGGTGGCCTTGGTGAGTAGAGCACAGGAACTGCCTCAGTGAGTAGGGTGCAGGAACTGCCCCTGTATCAGACACAGCCAGTTCCAACAGACCCACTATAGGACACAGCTGAGCCCATCAGCCAAGCTGGTGCCTCCTCTCTGACAATATATTTAACAAGGGGTAAAAAAATGCTGTGCAGCAGCTGTGAAAGATGAGTGAGAAAAAAAAAAAAAAAGATGTGAGGGACAGTCCTGCAGACAGCCAGGCCCATAAAGGAGGAGCAGCTGCTCCAGGCACTGGAGCAGAGATACCCTGCAGCCCATGGATCTGTACAAGTAAACACACACATACATTAACTGATATACTAACGTTCTTAATATTAGTATCTTACTACTGTGCTACTGTTCTTCGGCAGTTAAACCTTTTTTAGACCATGATGAAGCAGGTTGTCCCCCTGCAACCCATTGTGGAGCATGCCAGAGCAGATATCCACACTGTAGCCTGTGGATGACCCCAGAGCAGAGCAGGTAGATGAGCCCTGAAGGAAGCTGCAGCCCATGGAGAGCCCATGCAGGAGCAGGTTTTCTGGCAGGAACTTTGGCTCATGGAGGGGCCCATGCTGGAACAGTCTGTTCCTGAAGGACTACCCCATCAAGAGGAGGATCCACATTGGAGCAGTTTATGAAAGACTGTATCCTATGGGAGTGACGCCATGCTGGAGCAGGGGAACAGCATGAGGTGGAAGGAGCAGCAGAGAGGAACTGTTGCAGACCAACCATGACCCAACCCTTGACTGACCATCCCCAATCCTTCTGTACCACTGTGGAAGAGGAGGTAGAAGAGTGAAGTTGAGTCTGGGAAGAAAGGGGAGGTTGGGGAAAGGTGTTTTTATTTTTTTCTTTGTTTGTTGCTATCCTACTTTATTTTTAACTGGCAATAAAATTAAATTAATTTTCCACAAGGCCAGGTTGTTTTGCCTACTATGGTAACCAGTGAGTAATCTCCTTGTCTCAGCCATCAGCTTTTTCACCTTATTTTCTCCTCCTGGCCTGCTGAGGAGAGGGTGTGAGACACCAGTTTGGTGGGCACCTGGCAGCCAGCCAAGGTTAACCCACCACAAAAGGTTCATTCATCTACAAACATACACTATTACCTCAACCTAAACATAGGAAAAAAATGGGCCATTTAACCAGTTGAAGGTCAACATTTTCTGTGGAATTCCAACTCACCGTCTCTCCTCTCACTTTGCTTATCCAGCTCACATAAAACTGGCTGCCCTGGTTCTTGCCAGCCTGGCCTACTTAAGCATTTAGCATTTAATGGCATAGAAAGATGTCCATTTTCCTCCTTCACCAGCATTTGCATATCATCAAGATTTCTTGATCTGGTTCTCATCCTGTACAAAACTAATTGCCTCTGAAAAACAGCAAGAATGCTGGATTCCTTGCTACCCATTTAAAAAAATCCTCTCATGGTATACTTTGAAAACTGCTTGAGTCAAATCACATTTCTGAGGATAACTGTCACCATCACTTTTGTCAACCAAAGTCAGCTAATTTTTCACTAGTGTGTTTTAGTCCAAAGCAACCAATTTAAATGGCTTTAGAGCTGAAGTGTCTGTTTGTTAGCTACAGGTTGAAATCCACTGCTAAGTAAACAGAAATACATGAATGCATCATCTAGCCAGAACCTGTCCAAAAGAGCTCCCTTCTTTTCATTACAAACTGAGAAGTTGTCTGCAGCTATACTGATATTACAAAATATGATGGGTGACTTGATGGCGGTAAGCTGGCTTTAACTGAAGGAAGGAGAGCCCCCAAGAAAAAAAAAAAAGGGCACAGACCTAACTTTCCTGTCCTAGAACTGAAGACTGTTGAGATATTCTAGTGCACAGTGAGATGAATGCCAGCTTATGGTGACTGGCAAAAGTAGTCCCAGTGCTTAAACACAGAAAGGGCAGGAGCTTTCTCATACCCCTCTGAAAGACACAACTTGCCCTTGCTGAGTTTTTTATTTATCAACCATGTACCACCTGAAATAAGTAAACTCAAGGAGTTTCCTACAGAGAGCACTGAGAAGAGACTTTACAAAAGCCCACAACTGGAGGCTGAAGCTAGCTAAACAGTTCAGACATAAGGCACCTAACCACTCTTTCTTTCATAACTTTTTTCAAATTATTGTTTCTTATCAAAAAAAGAGACACCCTACCACCACACAGAAAAAGCAACATCCCTGAATAAACTGTGCATGGGCAGCTTTCTAAGACAGTTACTTAAATTAACCTGTACCTATTGGCTTTGAAGCTTGTATTTGTTCCAGAGTCTCAGACCAGATTGACAGAATCATTCCTTCTAGACAAACTAACGCTAACTTTCAAGACTGATTCTTACAGCTTACTGAAGCTGAGTTTTTTTTAAAAACTGTTCTGTTGATGCCCAGTGGTGCTTGACACCCTGCTTGAAATGCAGGTAGCAGTGACTAGATCTCCCTAAATTGGCTTACACTTCCTGCTCAAGTCTCAGCTTTATCTTTGGCTTGTTCTCAAGCTGCATCTGCAGCTTTGAGAGAACCAAAAAGTGTCATAGCCCAACGGAACCTCTTCTGCAGTGAACAGGGAAGCCTGACTAATTTCTAGGACTAATTTATCCTCCAAGACTGGAACAGATATTCATGAAGACTGAGAATCTATGTTCTATCTTCAAAACAGAAGTCACACTTATGCAACTTCACATTGTTTAACCACACAGTTTTGTGACAGCACTTAGGGTTACTGATCTTGCATGGCTTTTTAACCATCCTTCACTAAGACCACATCAAGTTCTAAGACACGTCATCCTGCAGGGTGCTTCCAGTTTATTAGCAAGAACTAGATTAGGTTTAGCCCTCAAGGAAAAAAGTGCTGCTGCATTACCATGCAGGCAAACTCCAGCAGCTATGTCCCATATGCTACAATTAGCTCTGTATGGACTTGTTAGATCTTGTCTATTTGATTAGTGTTTTTCCAACAGGTTTGCAATCCAAACTAGATTGAACAGACATTAAAGACAGGTCTTGCTAACAGAAAACAGCTCCACTCAGCTCAACAGTCTGTCACTTTGTGTATGATAGCTGAAATTCTCCTGTTCATTGCACCTATCCCAACACTTTTATTTCTTCAAATGCATACTTCTACATGACAGGCAATCTGAAGTACGGTCACACACTCTAATGCTGCATTAGATTGTATAACCACAACATGTACAGGCCTCCTTTGCAACCACATGCTTAAATTGATAAAATACTTATTTCTGAAGCTCTTTTACCTATAGATATGTAACACAGTACTATGTATGTTAATAGAGAACGTAATAGATTCTGAAAGCCATCAAAAGTCAGGGAAGAACTTTAGCATTGAGGAAGAGTAAAGCAATTTAGAAAAGGCTGTGCATGTAAATTGTTTCAGATGAATGTAGGGGAATTCCAATCAACTAGTTGCTTACTGCACCCACTAAGAATAAAGACTTTTTCTACTCCCATGCCCTTCTATCCTTAAGATTACCAGCTGCTTGCTTTTGGTATATTTCACAGAATAAGACACGCAATACTTTTTATGAGAAATAATAAACCACAGTAGCAGAAGACTAATCTGCTTGTACTGAATGGGGAAGCAGATGGACTCTGAAACAGCAAAATTTTCCATCCTGTTTTTCTACCTGTGATCAACAATAAATTTGCTCTCAACTATCAGTTTTGCAAAGAATACTTAGCTTCGCTACCAGTGACTCTTCCACACCACATCTTGTTTCAAGAACCACCTTCCTTTCCAGGCAACCAGCCAGGGCCCTCATTTTAACATTTCTCAGCTAAGATAATCTTTGGTCATGCGTATCTTCCACATAGCTTTAACTCTAGCTGTCTAACTCCAGCAACACTTAGCAGTATTTCTACCCCAAGCTTAAACAAAACATTCATGCAATGAATAAAACCAACTCAATATACCTTTAATCGTGCTGAAAAATCAAGTTTCACTGATGAAGTTTTGCTTTCATTTGCAACGACAGAAATTTACAACAAACTAGAAATCCCTCATAATTAAATAATTTAATAAAGGTCAAATCCTGAGTTTGCAAAAGTTATTGCTTCACTGAAGTTGCAGAAATTGCTAACAGGCATTCTTCTATTTTTGGCTCCCAGTACAAATTCTTCACACAGCACTTCTTCAAAGTTTTAAATCGGAGGCAAAACACAAGAGGAAGATGGTAATATCAGTGCAGCTTTAGTTAACTAGCTGTGCATCAGCTAGAGTACAGTACGAAACATTTGTTGAGATTCAAGACACAAGAGTTATGAACTAAAACTGTTTTCTGAATCAGTAATAGCACTTTTTTAAAAAAATAGTAAATGTGTAATATAGGGATTTTAGTTTCAAATCAGATACAATCAAGTGAGTGATGATTAACGCACATGTTAATGTAGAAAGACCCACTGGTTTTCAGATACTGATGGCCAGTTCATTATGATTACAGTAATTAAACCTCTTACCCTAGTCCATGAGTCAGTTGACAATCTTTGTGAATGTACCTTGCAGCAAATTAAACTCGTTCTTGCCACTATTGTACACAACTACGGAACAATTTGAAGGAAAAATACCGGATCGTGGAGCCACTCCCCATCACAGCTCACATGAACTAAAGTGTCACAAAATTTTCTTTCACATGCCCTGCAAACCTCCCAGTACTAGCATGTTTTTATTCAAAATGATGATTGCTGCACAAAATCTGCTTTGCATGCAATTTGGCAATACTCATGAGATGAACAAAATACTAATCTGTACAATTTGTAGCGTAGTATTGATGTCACAGAATGTTTTACATATCATTTGGAAAAAAGCATGAAGAAGTTTCTTCAGTTACACAGAGCTCTTTGAATTTCAGAAACTAACATTAACTATTACACTGCACTGAAAAAAACCTGGGATTATAAAAAAACCAAAGAGGTCAGTGGCTTCTGAACTCAAAGCTTGTCAATTAAAACTGGAAGATATTCTAAATCACTCAGAGTCATTTATGAAACCCATCCTGTGGAAATAAAAAAAGAGCAATCCAGAGATATTAGACATCTTTTTAAAGATTAGTCTTCTTGAAATTTTTCCTTATGGAAAGCAAAACGTATGTTAAGAAACAGTTAAATGTATTAGCAAAGTGCAATACTGTCACATTACCAGAAGTCTCTCCAGAGGAGATAGCAAAAATTAGCCAATTCTAATAAATTAGAAGATAACTTGAAATTTAGAGTAGATTAATTATAAGACATCCACATCAAGGAGTGGGGACTTAGCACTCTTACATACATGAGAGCAAGTCACATGCTTATATGCTGATACTGAAAGATCCCGGCAGGAACAAAACCACAAGATGATCGTTAGGTCAAACTTACCCACTCAAGTTGTAACACAAGAGACAGGCAAAAGTGTAGGAACTAAGTTTTTAAGAGAAACATATTATTTGGAAAAGATAATCTAGATAAATAATTACCATTCCATCATAGTATCAATTTTTCTGCACTGTGCATTTCCCAAGGACTGGGAATGCAACCTACACAAGCATTATAGCTTTTAGTGACTGCATCCACTGACAAAAGCAACATTAGGACTTTGCCACCTCTGCCCCCCCCAAGTGAACAAGCACCGTTTCGCTGAAGGTCTTACTTTAATAGGACAGATAGAATTGGTAGGTGATAATCCCCACATGTGCGTCAAGTACGATTATATTTTACATAGCATCAAAAT
>WAAD01014706.1:1574-24443 GCA_013389945.1 Fregata magnificens
TAAGAGACCATGGAGAAAACTTAAAAATTGAAAATACTCATCTTTGGTAAAAGAGGAGCACAATAATGAATCTTAAAGGACAAAGCCTGTATAAAAAATGGATGAAAAAGTGGGTCAATATAGGACATTATCCCAAATTTCTATTGACAGTATATTGCCTTAAAACTGCAGAAATAAATTGTCCTCATAATTAAATAACCATTAGCTGAAATTCTGCAATAGATCTGACTACACATAATGCGACCTCCATGTTTATAGAAACAAAACATAGTATAATTACAAAATATAATTAACTGTACTAATTAAGCTATAAAATAGCAATAACTCTCAGTAAGTATCTCACTACAGTTTGCTGCTTAGCTGAATTTACGACTGTAAAGGAAAGCTAAAAGGACTAGATGCGGGAGTGAGTGCAAGAGTTCATCCTGCCCCAGAAGTCAACTAGATTTAGAAAATCTGTTGGAATAGTTGGTGAAAAATCAGTAGCAACAGTATCTGCAGCAGATGGTTGTTCAACAGCAGAAATGAGTTTGAGCGTGCGAGGCTGCAACAGCTCTTCTGGTGGCCCTACCGTGATCTGAAAGGACAAGAAGGGATTTACCCCAAAATTTGTTAGCTGGGTCCCCAAAACAGCAGCTTAGCCAGCACTGCTCTCAAAGAGGAGCCAAACCATTACCCAGAGAAATGTTTGATTGACGGGGAAGCAAAATGGGGTGTTTTCACTTCCAGAGCACAATATGTAAAATTACTTGATACATCTTGCAGGAAGAGAGAAACCCGTTGCACCCCCAGACTCAGATCACTACTGTGGAACCATGGAACAACTGAATACTTTTGTTTTAGCTCTTATGTCCAAATAGATCTTGATTTATTGTACTAACAATTGTCCTAACATATCTGACCTTTTAAACTGTACCAGCTGACAACTGTTGTACAAGATAAATATATAAGAGGTATTTTCAGGAACAAGCCATATAACAAACAATTTCAACTTAATGCTGCTTAGGTGTTTATCAAGTAATGAGTTGTTTCTTTCTTTTGCTATTTTTTCTAATAAAGTATTTCTGCCTAAGCAAGCAAATAAGCTAACATACCTCCTGCTACCTTGCTTTTACTCTCTGTAATAAAAATCCTCACTGAAATAATTTATCACAGGGTAAGGAGCATATTTTTTGAGTGGAATCCCTTCAAGATGTTGGCAACACATCACTGGATTCCCCAGGAAAGAAAAAAAAAAATCTTCTTTACTAGAAAATACATGTTTTAGTGCCAGCTACTATTCCACCTAAAAGATCAACAACTCAGGACACTACTTTTGATCACTGAGTGTTGTTGTCCAATGTTACCCCATCAAGCAGATGATGATGGGGCAGGTGGAGGGCACTTCATTTCTTTCAAGCGAGTTTTAATTTATTCTTCACCTTTTCTTTCACTGAGAATTTCTCTCCGTTGCCTCAGTAACCTACTTCATTCAGTGTGTCTGCCAAACCAGTGAAGAGGAGATGGGATAAGATATTTTTGTGTGAGTCATATGCTGGTAATGGTCTGAGCTATTTTACTGTCCGAAGTAGTGTAGCTCTTTCATCTCATAGGTAGTTTTACCACTACCGGTTAGAGGTTTAAAGGGCTGTATGGCTGGTTATTCTAAGGGGTAGCTGACACACAGTCAGAAAATACATTGGGAAATTTTAGATCAGTTAGGTTCAAATATCATTCAGAAGAAGCAAGCAAAAAAAGGCTTTCATGACAGCCCTGTGATCTCCAATGTAGCTTTTGTATTGTATCTCTATAGCTTGTAACTTATAAGGATCAAATTTGAAGCATCCTTTAGAGACATTTTTGAGATTTCATCATTTCAGTTTTTCTAGATTACATTTATAAGAGAAAAATTAGCGCAGTTGGTGTCAAACTGCCTATAACTCTTTAAAAGGATCCACATCATTTAAACAAACGTATTATAAATTTTGCCTTTTTCGACAGATTCATCATCCATCCATAGAGATGTAGAGATTCCTGCTGACATAGGCAAATCAGGACTTGAAGTCATTCAGAAGTCTAATAGGATATAATAATAATAATAACCATTATAATCATCATAATTAAACTTGTGTATAACATTAATATGAAGAAAACAGTTTGTTCCAACTGTTGTGGAGATATTGGGAATGCCTTGCTCTCTGTACAAAACTTTCTTCTTCCAAACCATGGAAGCCAAAGTTCAGGGTCACAAAAGGCACCATCTCTCCGATCACCAGAAAATTTGATCCTATTCCTGTGGTACACATACCACTTGTAAATACTTTCCCTTTAAGTGAGTGTGTTTTTTAATTTCTACCTTATCATAACACCTGTGACATGTGAATTTGCAATTAGTTATCATCAAGGCATTTTTGTAATCTGTTTTTTCTTGGGAAATGTGTGTGTGCATGTGTGTACATTTTTGTGTGTCACAGAATAATGTGGATTAGAAAAGACCTCTGGAGGTCATCTTGCCCAGCCCCCCTGCTCGAGACAGACATACCTTGACTAATTAGGCTAGAAACAAAAAATTATTTATTTATATTATCATCAGGACAGCTACAAAAAAGACACACATTGATGATAAAATAACCTAGTAGCTTGCAATTATGTACATTAAGGAACACCATTTTTTCAGTTACCTTTCTAACATATACACATTTCTCTTTCCATGCATATATATATACATACCCCACATATAAAGATACAAACATAAGAGTTGGAAAGACATATGAAAGGATGTGTAAATATACATATGTAGCAGAAATTGCATTTGTAACAAGGAATATGCTTATGTGAAATCTTCTAAAATAATATTCTTTTCCTCCTGAAATAAAGGCAAAGCCACAGAGCCTACTAAGAGAGCTAAAAGAGGTCAGAAGATAAGACCACTTGTCTTTTACTTAGACCAACCTTTTTTAACAAAAGTGTCGTATAATGGAGCCTGGATACAGGATGTGACATTTTGAGAGCACATCAGTTGCCCCTCAGTGCATTCTATATGAGCTTAACAAGTCAATGCTAACCTGGGTGATAACTAATTAAGACACTGCTAATGAGGCTGTAAAAATTGGGGTCCTTAGAGATTTCTGATTATTGACATCTATTGCTCTTTGGTCATTATATGGGGAGAAATATCCCTGAGAGAAAGTTTGAATGTTTCAAATAGGTTTATAGGTTTTCCAGAGCACAGCTTTCTGTGGTAAATAGAAAACAAATGTAGTTAATCATGCAGATATCAGCAAAACATGGAACATTATGCCTTTGTGTTCATGCAGAAAGAAAATGTGTCTGATGTAGATGTTTAGCTTTATAATAGCTTAATAGAACCAATATTTGGCATATTCAAATACCGAACTACAAACAAACGTGCTGTCACTCTGAAAGCTTTCATATGGTTGCAATTTTCAAATTAGCGAACTGAAAGTTATCTAAAAGGCAACATATTGTTATACTCTAATGGGCCATTATGGCATAACTTATTTGCTTATTTAGTTATCTGTTCCAGCTTAAATTCAATTTCTCCAGATTTTGGACTCAGAAACCCCACAGGACTTTTACAATTTGGCTTCTGCAAAGCCTACTCCTGTCTTGAGAAGTAGACATTTTCTTCTGGACTATATTACAGGAGCATGAACGCTACCGGGCTTGGCAATACACCTGAGTACATGTGACCTGTATAGGCATTTTTTTCCTGTACTTACCACCCCTATTACAAGAATAGTGTAGTGCAAAGACTCCCTTGCATACAGTAAAGCAACAAGACTGTTCCGAGCCTCTTCAGAGAGAGAAATATCTGATCTCAGCACATAGGGAGAAGTTGAGTGAAGCCAGATTGCAACCAATTGACCTGAAAGAAAAACATCCAAGCTCCTGTATTAGTTCCATGGATGCTCTACTGACTGAAAGGCATTTATATTCACAATAATTTCCCTGTGATCTCTCTCCTGACATTTTATTTTCCTAGTTTTAAAGCAGAGAACACGAAAAAGTTGCCTTTTTATCCCATATACATAACCCTAACTCTGTAATGCTGTTTTCTCAGGTTCAGCATCTTTCCCTGGCCCAAACTTTAACAGCCCAAAATGTAGATGTCTATATATGAAATAGTCACCCTAAACAAACTGGCTTTATAGTCAACGGAAAGCTAGTCTGTGTAGTCAACACGGAGTCTGTTTGACATTGAGGAGGAAATGCATCTACAGCTTCTTTTCATTGTAATTACCAGGTCTCTGTTGGCTACAGAGAAACTGCATAATGATTTTTCAGAGATCCTTTTTTGTCAGATGATTCCCCGAATTACCTCAATTTGTCTAATAATAACCCGTTGCTCAGTGCGGTTACATCTGGAAAAAAAAATTGAAAACATTATCTCGTTCCTTTGACTTTCGTCTGAAGGGCTGTTTCTTTAAAGCATCAGATCTTTCACTCTTACATATCAAAGTGACTTTCTGAATTCATTTTGATCTTCTTTTAAAAAATCAGAGTGTTCACAAGTGAGGAGGCAAAGTTCTCATCCATGAAACTCAGAGATAACTGCAGCTAGAATATTAGACTCAGGTCTAATTTAACATTTTTCTTTTCTCTACAAGCATCTAAACCATTCAATTCCATTTTGGAGTTTTATGCAGAATCTGCTGCAGCCTGTTGAAAGATTTGCATCGATGTCCACACTTATTGGGTTAGGTTCCAGATATTTAGATTCTTTAAGAATTTTGGGGAAAAAAAACCTGAATTCTGAGTTAAATTTGGTATTTATACCAGTCAGATTTGTAGTTCTGTTGAATGATCTGGATGTCCTTATTTCTACATGCGTACTGTATATGATCTTTGACTTTCTCTTGGTGACTTTTCTTTCAAAGCTGTCTAAAAATTTTTTAAGATTCTTCTCAGAGCTGCCTTCAATTTTTTTTCAATATATTCCTAACATAGAGATGCCCAGAACTGGTCACAGTATTTCAAGTGTAGCCAGGACAAGAGTAATTATGTCCCTGCTAATGCATATTCTTTGCATATGTCAAGTAAATCTGTTGCCCTTCTTAGATGCAATATTAAAATTGCATATCTGCTTTCCTGCCTACTGACACCCTTCCTCTTTTGAAGAATCATGAAAATCAGGCTAGTACCTTCTGTGGATTATATTGTTTTATACTGTTCACAGAATCACAGAGTCACAGAATGGTTGCAGTTGGAAGGGATCTCTGAAGATCATCTTGTCCAACCCCCCTGCTTGAGCAGGTTCACCTAGAGCAGGGTGCACAGGACTGCATTCAGGAGGGTTTTGAATATTTCCAGAGAAGGAGACTCCACAACCTCTCTGGGCAGCCTGTTCCAGTGCTCTGTCACCCTCACAGTAAAGAAGTTTTTTCTCATATTCAGGTGGAACTTCCTGTGTTCTAATTTGTGCCCATTGCCCCTTGTCCTGTTGTTGGGCACCACTGAGAAGAGTCTGGCCCCATCCTCTTGACACCCATCCCTCAGATATCTGTAAGCATTGATAAGATCCCCCCTCAGTCTTCTCTTCTCCAGGCTGAACAGACCCAGGTCTCTCAGCCTTTCCTCATAAGAGAGGTGCTTCGCTCCCCTGATCATCTTTGTGGCTCTCCGCTGGACTTGTTCCAGCAGTTCCCTGGCATTGTTGAACTGGGGAGCCCAGAACTGGACACAGTACTCTAGACGTGGCCTCACCAGGGCCGAGTAGAGGGGGAGGATAACCTCCCTCGAACTGCTGGCCACACTCCTTTTGATGCACCCCAGGATACCATTGGCCTTCTTGGCCACAAGGGCACAGTGCTGGCTCATGGTCAGCTTGCTGTCCACCAGCACTCCCAGGTCTTTCTCAGCCGAGCTCCTTTCCAGCAGGTCAAGCTCCAACCTGTACTGGTGCATGGGGTTGTTCCTCCCCAGGTGCAGGGCCTTACACTTGCTCTTGTTGAATTTCATTAGGTTCCCCTCGGCCCAGCTCTCCAGCCTGTCCAGGTCTCGCTGGATGGCAGCACAGCCTTCTGGCGTATCAGCCACTCCTCCCAGTTTGGTATCTCCAAATGGAACTGTATATGTCCTCAGTGGTATCTGCAAAACGTAATGTATTGTCTCCTGTATCATGAATATGCCATTTCTTCTTCTTCTTCTGAGCTTTTGTTTTAGGAAGAAAACAAGACTGGCTTACCACTGATTCAGTAGGAGTCATCTTACTAACTTTAGCTGTTGACAATATAGCTAACCTTTTCAATTCACAGTTATATGATTTTTCTCTTATAAAATCGTTATATGATTTTATTTTTCTCTCTTTGTTTTAGAAGTAATTATATCATATCTATTAAGAAAAAACACACTGTGATTATATTCAAGCTATTTTCAAATTATTTAGGTAGGGTTTGTATCCCTAATGCAAAATTGTAGTTGAAATCCAGCATAGTCCTCAGGATAGAGTTGGAGATTTAGACCTCCCTGCTCCCGAGACCGTGTATTTAATAATAATAGGATAAAATACATCAGTAGTATTTGGAGCAGGAACCAGAAGCTGGAATTATCTTCCCTCCCAGATGAAGACTCTTGTCAATGGTTTGTTACAGCTGGTTTTCCTCTTTCTGTCATCTCTTTGCAGAATGGCCCATTTTTACCATGAACATGAGAGAACATCTTACTACTGTGGCATAACTGGTGATTAGGACAGATTCCTTGACAACAGAGTAGTACGTAGCTGTTTCTCCAGATTAGTCACACAAGATCTAGTAGCTACAAGCTACAGTACGAACCATGTGATTAATGGAAGAAAAAAAAGTTATTTATCCATGCTATGTACGAGAGAGGTTCAATCAAATTTTCCTCATCAGCTCACACTTTATGAGACAACTATGACCCATTATACCGTTCTAAATAAAATTCATGAAAGACTAATTGCAGAAGAACATTTTTTGATTCTCTGTTTCCATCTTCATATACATGCCAACCGAAGACTGCAGGGAAGTGGCTATTAGCAAGATTTCAGATAATCTACTCTTTGTAGTATTCCCTGTTGATTTTTATTCACATCATAAAAGATCTAAGAAACCATTGCTTATAACTATATTACATGATCTGTACACAGACCACCTCTTTCAGACCTTTTACTGAGGCTCTTTTGAGGCTATCAGTGCTCTCAGTACCCTTGGAGGTAGGGCACTGCAAATCAACACTCTTGATTAGCAGCCCAAGTTATTCCCCTGGTTACCAACATTAACACAAAACAGGCCTGTAAAATCTTCAGACAATAACAGCAAAGCAAGACTTTTCAGTATGCTGTCTCACCTACACTTGCAACTCTCCAAAACCTCCTACACAGGCATGACTTAATGACTTCTCTGGGGTGTATCTATGCTGCTTTCTGCTGCACAGCATGCTGAGCCCTGAGGCCTGCAACGTGCTGGCTGGTGTTGCTTGGAGTGCATCAGAGATCCCATCTGGAAAGTGCACTCAGATTTCATTTGCAGGGAAACTGGAGTCTGGGGAGGAGTGAAACTGGGAAACTGGAAGTGTGGGGAGGAGAAGAAAAGCTTGGAGAAGAGCTGGTGCATGCCCTTCTCTTGCCCCACCAGGATAACCTGATGCATCTATGCTTGGGCTTTGATTTCTGTAAATCAGGACTCCAAGCCTGAGTCATAATGCAGCACTCACAACGTCCACCTCATCATTCATTGTTTTCTGCAAATGGAAACCTTTAAGCTTTTTGATATACATTTCATTTTAAGATTGACGTGAGAACTAAAATCCTGGAGGAAGCCCCAGAGGCATCCTTTGTTACGTTGGTATTCTGTATTGTATCATGCTAGGTTTGCTAACTGTTTTCCTTTCCTACATTAAATCATTTGATGTCACCCAACTGTAAGTAATTTATCACACAAAATGCACTGTTATTCACTATGCCAACAAATAGAATGCAAATATTTCCCAGTTTGGCACACGGAGCATGTATCACATCTTGTGACCAAATACAAAAGCAGCACACTACATGTAAATAAGAAGATGAAATTCCTTGACAATATATCAGCCATCAGTTATCACCTCTCTCTGAAGACAGTGTAATATAAAATTGCTTAATAATCACCTGCTTTTTTTTTTTTTAATGAATAAGCCACACTTAAAAGTCTTCTCACTTAAGATAAAATGTACATCTGAGAATTTTGTGAAAAGAGGTTTTTGCTTATTTGAACAAGAGTATGTTTCACTAACATATCTCTCAGCATCCCACTGATGAGGGAAGTTTACAGAAGTAATCAAAAGAAGTTTTCATGGCCTATTTCCTCTGTGACTTTGACCCAATCTGTTGGAAGATTAAAAATCCCTGCAGTTTTTGGAGAAAACAGGGAACCAGGTATACTGTAGGGTAATTTTCTAAGATGTTATAAATCTTCACATTGTTTGTATTAGGACATGAATAGAAGGAACACTCTTAAAGATAAATATAATGTTTATAGGCATTTATATGGCAGGTCAAATGGAAAAATTATTCTGTTTTATTGAGAGATAATGATTACTTTTTATGACTAAATTTTATAGTGCTGCATTATTTACAAATCTTTGGGCAGACATTAAAACAGTCATTACCAAGGGGAGGATTCTCCTTTCATTCTGTCTCTGTTCTTTCACATGAAAGAACATATTGCAAATGTAAACACACTTTGAGCTGAATATATACAGTATTTTTAACACTCTTTCTGGCATCTTGCTGGCAGATGACTAGCTGTGATATAAAAAAATGTTTTTGTGACAATTGTTTCATGCACTTTTTACTGAAACTTTCTTCTGATATATGTGCTGTCAGAATGCACATGCACAATGTACTTATGCTCTGTTGACCATCCATATTTAAAATACACCAGCTGGATATAAGACAATGAATGCAGTCAATCTCAAATGTCTATGCATCTCAGCTCTGCAAACTGAAGAAATCCAGGTAGCTTTTTAAAACTTACACACCTCAACCCCTCTGCGTTTCTGTTTTCTCACCTGTGTCTATTTACTCCATTTGTATGAACAGGAAGGAAAAAAGAAACGTGCACAGTTTATAATTACAGGTGGGATTAGGATTTTCAACACAGACAGAACTGAGGTGCCCCCTTTTAGCCCTGCACCCCATGAATAGCCCCCAAAGACAGCATGTTCCCCTGAGACCCAGTTTTTTACTCATTTCTCTGTGCAGTCTTAAAATCCATATGTGGTACAGGCTAACAGCAAATGTTAGCCTATACCACCAAGGCGGCACTTTTCCCCTCTGCTGGTTGTTCATCTGAACTAATCAAAAAGCCCATGAACCAAGGAAAAGCAGGTGCTAATTGCTCTCTCCGTGCAGCTGCGGACAGGTTAGCTCAGAAACCAAAGTTGTGCCCACCACAAGTGCAGAGCCGCTCTCTGCTTCCCAACACACGAAGGCGTAACTGTTAATCAGAAGTTTCAGTTGGCTGCAATGTTGTTAAAAATTGTGTGGGCCTGCATGAAAGGAATAATCAAGACAGAAAAGGGGTGGGAGGCTGAGCTCCATTTACCTCTGTAAAATGTAAAAAGGTCTTACTCCTTTGCGAAAGCCACAGCCCACAGGGGAGCGGATTATTGCTGTGCAATTGATGTATCCATAAGCTGATTGCATGGTGTGTGGGGTGGATGTGCAGAGATATGAGGAACAGAAGGGAAGCCTATGGTCTTATGAACTGAATATGCTTCTGGTTAGGTAACGGCTCTTAAAACAATCCCACTATGTTGACTGAGATGGCGGCTGCCATATGTATGCTCTAAAAAGATCACCTTGAGTGAATCGTCCAAAATAAGCGCATCAAGGAGAGATAAAGCAGGCAAAATTGGAAAGAAGTTAATTCAACTCATTTAAGCTAGTGTAAAAAAAAAAAAAAAGTAATACGGATCATATTCCTTTATTTGTGATGATTTGCATTATCCCAGTCAGCTCTATCCACTCCTAGAATCTTGTCTGATGAAATGAAAGTAATATAAAATTTATAAAATAATATAAAATAAAATTTAGTAATATAGTTTGCAGAGGACATGGAGAACAAGATTGTTTATTCTTATGTTATAACTTTATTACTCTGCATATCTGCAGGAGAAGTTGCTTACTATAAGGAGAAAGATGAAGGTTTATATATAGCTTGGGTATTCACTTCTGATATTTATTTTTTCACTTAGACTTCATTTCCCATCTCATTTTTAGATAATTAAAAAGAATCTACAAATAGATTCAAGTTGAAGACTCACTTACAATAGGGAACTTTGGCAATGTCAAAACCTGCATGACTTAAGTATCTTCATTTCTTCATTGTATTATTTTCAACATTTTTTGATCAAACTGATAGAATGGGAAAATAGCAGAAGTGGGAAGAATTTCCAGTATCTCTGAGTCTTCTGTTTTACCCTGTAGCCACATGTTGAAAGTACAGCTGCAGTGATTTTTTCCCCCAGTGCTGTTCAAGCGATGATCAGAATGCTCTGACTAATGTTTTGAGAGTCACGAAAAACAAATAAGTGGGAAATAAAGCCCCAGGACTAGCAAAAAGATCACCCTGAGAGTCTCCTGCAGAAATTATCTGCAAATAAACTACAGAGTTCTTAAGAAAGTTTGGGGTATGGAAGGGATTTTAACAAGTGAATAACGAACTTCAGCGAAGAAAGCTCAGTGTCAGAAGCAACACCTACAGGCAGTGAGAGCAAAAAGAAAGTGAGTCAATATGTGTGAAAAGAACAGTGTCAGGGAGTAAAACAGCTGAAGAAAAAGTGATAAAGAAAAAAAGAAGAACAGGAACAGGAATAAAATGTGATTGGAGAATATAGTTTTACTATGGATGATTTATTTATGTGAAATCTTCCTAACGAGTAGTGAAAGATTACTCCGGGCTGGTTAAACCTTCTTAGACAAAAGAATCCTGAGAAACAGACTGAAGGGGAGATTCATTTTGGACTTTTACTGAATATAATGTTAGAAATAGTACTGAACTCTTACCCTTAGAAAGAAATGGTCTTTTATTTTACACTATTTACCATCTTATTCACAATCACCTACCACACTGTTTCTTGAGGGTCAGTCAAAAAAAGAAAGATTTTTTTTTATTATTTCCAGGGAACTCTAGGAAACTGCTGGTAAAATTCATATTTGCTGAGAAGTCTTCAAGTCAAAGTTAGTCTACCTTGGTTTCTGGTGCTTCTAGCACAGCTGCATGGGATGGTAATACTCAATAGCTGGCTGGAGGGATGGATGGGGAACACATGGGAGGTACATATGTATTGTTACGTGAGGGCATGAAGAATTGAAATGTACCTCAAGAACTTAAATACCGAACAAGAAACAACACACATAATCTCCTAAACACAAAAATAGAGATAGGTGATTTGCATCCACAAAGAGAATTAAACAGTTTTCTCAGGGAGGATGGGTCTCTCCAGAGAGGAACGTAAAGAAATGCCCTGGACCATCAGTAAAAGGCATAGGGAGAAGGGAGCAACAACAAATCTTAAAGAAAAATTACAAAATGTAGGGAAAACTACAATAAAGCCCTAGATCTGGTGGCTGCAGGAACTGACAAACCTTTCTCGTTCAAATCTAACCTCAAGGCAGAACATGAAAAATTGGAAAAAGCATTAATTGCAAGAAAACTGGGAGACCTGACATCTGCCACAGCTAAAGAGAAAAATGAAATTAAACCCCTTTGAAATACTCAGTGAATTTAAGAGCAACCGAAAAAATCTGAAATAAATCTTAACAGGATACACAAAATAGGAGCTTGAAGAACACAGTTCTTTAATGTTCTAGCCTTTTTAATGTTCTTTTTTTAAATGCCCAAATGTAATAAACATTTTATAATACAGTTAAGGGCGCAATCTCTGTCCCAAAGAATTCAATTTAGATTTAAAGCACAGCTTAAAACAAAAGTATTTCATAAAAAGAACTGGAATTGGTAATATCAGGCTACACTGTTCAGGTGGTTGCTTGTTAAGCTTACGTGTGTCTCAGTGGTTTGTGAAATCCGTGTTTCATGTTGGGAAAAGCATGGCAGAGATTAATTTTAAAAAAAGGTTTAAAGAAGAAGCTAATGGGATGAGTGAGAGAGAACAAAATAGACCCTAAATTTCTAAAAATAATCAGAGACTGTTACTTCTAAATAATCAGCTTGGTGGTGACTTCAGGAGCCCATTACTGTAAAGAAAAAAGAATCATAAATAAAGATCAAAGCTTAATCTACCTTCACGGCTCTCTGGTAGGTTGGTGATAGCAGGGAAGAGGTTTACTTCACAGTTTTTATGATGAGATGATAGGTTTCTTACAGCTTTGTTATAGCTACCTTCCACAAAAAGATCTAATTCCTGTCCTGAGGAATTGTTTGACCTAAACTTCCCTTATTTCACTCTGACAGAAAAAGAAAATAAATCTGAAAAAAAAAAAATACTGTTTGGGGGTTATTATTATAACTAAACTAATATATATTTAGTGATCTGAAAGGTTAATATTTTTCTAACATATATCTTCTTTTCGCACAATAACATCTTGCTACTATTGTCTCCACATATTAAATCTATCTCAAATCTCTGTGTCAGCTATATAGTTGAAGAAAATCACCATTCATGAAAGATAAATGGAAAGGATCTTCAAGTAGCACGTATAAACCACAGCGTAGTTTGCTGTTATCCGAATGCCAAGACACAAAATGTGACACTGCTATTTGATAAACTTTTTATGCCGGTGAGCAAAACCTGATCCATTAAAGCCCTTCCCCTACTCTCTACGAACTAAGTTAATCACACAGCTGGAAGCTGTTCCTGTGCTCTTTGTACCAGCTTTCCGGGCACAGGAGAGGAGCATCACCACAAGAGAGACCTCTTTGCCTATGTCTTCCCCATCGTACAGTGCCGAGGACTCCTGCCTAAGAGCCAGGAGGATCTGCAAATTCAGGCGGTGACCCCAAGTGCTGCTTTCCCCCAGCACAGAAGGGCCCTGTGGTCACTGTGCAGAAAGGCAGGCACAGCTCCTGCCTCTGTGGCTCTGACCAGGGGACTTTTAGCAGCAGACCCTGCCACCGCGGGGCTGGGGCAAGGACTACCAGGGGCCCAGCTCCCACCTGCGTGCTTGCTGTCCCGCTCTCCCGCAGACTTTCCCACCCTCCCAGCCTGCCACAGAGGAGGGATTTGGGAAAGCTGGATCTCTTCACAGCTCTGATTTATAGCCTGATTCCATGTGGAGTTGTACAGCATCTCTGGGGAGGTGGTCAGTCGTGGGCGAGGCCTTGGTGAGAGGGGAAAGCAAGAACTTCTTCAGCTGGTGTCGCTACTAGCAGAAACATAATGGGAAATTACATCCTAAAGGATGTTTAATGGATGTGAATCATGGCGGAAGAAGATGCTTGATTCTGGAGAAATTCCTACTGCCTATCTTTGGCAGCACTGTGCTCTTGTTGTTGGGAATTGGCTTTCAGCCTCTTGACATGCTTTGCATTGCGAACATCTAACTTTCACTGCACATTTTACCAGGCAGCAAGGCACCAGGGTCCTTTTGCAAATGTTGCCTGAGGATGATAAACTAATAAAAAAAGGGGAGGATGGAGAGGGGAGGGGAACAGAGCAGTCATTTAGCGCGAAATCAAGACACTAAGAACAAAATTAATCAAAGCTCCAAGGGATGTGAAGAAGAAAAAAAATCTTTAATTGCCTATACTCCAAGGCTAGGAACCCGGTTAGTAAACAAGAATTGGAATGGTTCATTTATGAGCATGAATTTGCCCTCATTGGTATTACTGAGACTTGATCGGGTGATCTGCATGACTGGAATGTTGAAATTGCTGGTTGTAATCTATTTAGGAAAGATGAAGCAGGGAGAAAGAGTGGAAAATGACACTTCATGTCAAAAATGGCACTACCTCTTTCCAAGCGCTGACAGTGTAGAAGCGATCAATATTGAAGGTTTATGGGTGAATATTTAACTGGCAAAGCACAAAGTACCACCTGGGATTTGCTGCAAGCTACCATATCACAGGAGGAAGCCAGGTGGTCAGCTGAGGAATAAGTGGCTGTGTTATCAGAAAGACTTTAGCCTGAGTGACGTATGCTGAGGAACTTCTGATGACAACGTTAAAACTTTTCTAGAATTTCAGAAAGTTATCGGTGGAAATTTCTAACATTTTACTAGGTAAAAAATCATGGTTACATTCATGCAAATTCCTAGATTTGCTGTTTGCACAGAAAACAAAGCCCAGCCAGCTCTGTTTATGTATTGCTTTAAATGGGTTGATTTCAGAGAGTTGATAGCAATTAAGAACCAAATTAAATGGAGGGGGAAAAAAAAGAGTACCACAATATAATGAGCATACATTGAAGTAGGAATTGGAGAAAACACATAAAGGAAACAAAAGTAAAAGAATACACAATCATTTTATAATGGACCTCAGCAGATCCAGGTAAATCAAGATGAATCAATTACGAAAGTGAAAAAGCAGTAAGACCTGCCATGGCTGTTAAGGTCAATAGGAATAGAGACTATTTGGGCTTTTTAAAAGGATATTAAAAGCAAATAAAAGAAAAGAACAATATTGGCTTTGTACTAGCAGGTGGGAATCACAGAATAAAGAATAATAATACAGGCAAGCCACGTGTACTCAGTGCGTAGCTCCATTCTGTGTTTAGGAGGGGAAAAAGTAGAAATTTTTTCATAAGGCAATGCTGAAGTCCTTTCCATTCTAGTGGTCACTCCAGAGAATTAAAAGGCAATTACAAACAGCACACATTTCCAAATAAAAAGGTCCAGATGATTTTCATTGAGGTGTTTTAGAAAAACCTGGCAAATAAAATTCTCTGGACCATTAATGTTGATTTTCAGTAAGAGTTGGAGCACCAGAAAAGCCCCAGAGAAAAGGAGGAAAGTTAATGTTGTGCCAATATTTTGAAGGGGTAAATGAGATGACCTGGACAATTATATACCTGTCAGTCTAACATTGATCCGAAGCAAAATGATGAAACAGCTGATATAAGACTCAATTAATAAAGAATTAAAGGAGGATAACATAACTAATGCTGATCAACATGAGTTTATGAGGCAAACAGATCTCGTCAAGCTAAATTGATGGCTTTTATTGATGAGATTGCAAGTTTGCATGGTGATGGTAACTGTGTTGGTTTAAAAAGTTTAGACTTTTGTGAGCTTATTTTGATGACCATTCGATTAAGAAAACTAGAATGATGAAAAGTCAACACAGAGCATGTTAAGTTAGTCAAAAAGATAGCTAACTGATATGTCTCGAATTGTAATTTTAAATGCAAAACAACCACTGAATATGTGAATAGCACCCTGTACTATCTACCATTTAAATTATTTCTACATAAAAGGAAAAAAGAAATTGCTATGAATATAGTTCAAAGATGAAAAATAGTTTCCGTGGCATGTTGTGAGGAGGACTGGCTACTTTCTATGCAATTTGGGTAACTTGGCAAGCTGAACACGAAGAAACATATCTGTCTGAGCAGAGCAGAATGCAAAGTCCGATAGCCAAGAACAGACAAAGTAATTCAGAGGGAACCCCTGGAGGAGCCTGTCCCAGGAAACAGAACCAGAGAATGGGCCTTAGAGGTCATGGGAGATGCACAAGATGGACAGGATCTCTCATCAGGATGATGTAAGCAAACATACTACGAGACTTTTTGCATTTGATAATGCCACATTCACTACTAATATACTGTATTCACTTCTGCTGCCCACATTTCTGGAAAATATTGAACAGCTAGGGAGGATTTCAAGAAATGCCGTGAGAATGACTAAAGGATTGGAAAACCTACCTGGTAGTATAAAACACAGGGAGACCAAGGTCTTTAGCTTACCAGAAGGAAGATTACATATTGAAATGGTAACAATCTAGACAAGCTTACAGAGAGAAAAAAACTTTTAACTTTTTTAATTTCTGAAGGGAACTCTTCAGTGTTGCAAACAGAAGTTGAGCAAGAACCAGTTTAAAATAATGAGCTTTAGACTAGAATTAAAATGCAAATTTTTGATATTATATCTTCTACTGAACTCCCAGGATATGTTACATAATGCCTTGTGCATTCCTCATTTTTAGAAAACTTTAAATCATGTCTGGATCAGCATTTCCCCAAAGTTTAATTCAATCACAAATCAGTCCAAGGAAGGCTTATGACCTCTTGCAGGAGGCCAATCTGGGTAAGCAAAGGGACTCCATTTCACCTAGAAAGCCATCAAAATGTTATAAACAAACACAAATAGGGTTATTCTTCTCTCTGATCGGTTGTGTGAGTTACGAGCCCACCCATGCTCTCAGGAAAACAGAACTGTTTTCCAAGATCAGAATCCAGAAGAGACCGTTAGATCTTCTGCATTTCTTTTACATTTCCTTCTTAGATTTCACTCTTCATGGAGTCCATTAATCTGCTTGCGTGACAAAGTGAGACCGCGTTAGACACGAGCTGCCTTCTGTAGCCTGGTATCTCTGCACCAGCTTCCTCTGTTCTCCGGCGGCCGGGGGAAGGCGGCGGTGCCAGCCGGGGCAGCGGGCAGGGCGGGCGGACGCGGTCGCCGGCTGGAAATCTGTGTATCCACAGGCATCGGCAAGGACGGCCGCCTCGGATTTCGGGTGTTGTGTCTATACATGAACACAGTGCCCTCTTTTGACGGGTTGCAGTTTATAAAGAATATCAAGGTTCAGCTGTGGCTGAGAGCTACTAGAGCTCTTCCAACTGCTCGGATGGTGACGAGATCTCTCCACAAAGGCAACATGAAGGTTCCTGCTATTCTTCTATTTGCCCATCGAGTTTCCTCTTTGAAGATGTGCCCTTTTTTTTCCCTTTTCCCAGAGGACTTTTCTTCTCCATTTCTAAGACTGTAATCACACTTCTGTCACAGCTTCATCACAGTAGAAAATATCCTTGTGTTTTTCAAACGTCACTATTTTAGTTTCACTGGTAATCAAAATATTTGCTGAAAACAGAGCCCGTTTATTTTAGAATTAAAATACATTAAAATATTTTGTTAAATAGATTATATTAAATAAAAAAATGTAATAAATGGAAATCAGATTTGACAGTGGCTTATGGAAAAGGGAACTTTCAGCCGTATTAATAGTAGAATGCTTAAAAATATATTGTTAATGGAAATGCATTCATGATTCCATGACAATGAAGCAAATAATAGAAAAGACAATGGTCACAAAGAATAATTTGACCTCCACATTGGCCAATTTTAAAAGTGAAAGGAAATCCCAGTGCTAGGAAAATGATTTCTCCCTTGTGTTACCTTGCCCTAGGCAAAATGAGAACACATTTATTTTCCAGATGAGGTGTAGAAGAAGCAGAATGTTTAAGCAACTCGCTAAAGGTTACACAAGTTTATAGGAGACAGACAACAAAAACCTACTATGTGAATGTCCAAAGTACCTAACATACGAAGTGTTTCAAATCTCTGTGCTCAGATCTACTGAAACATAGGATCAATAATATTCATTTACCTATACAATCCTTCAACATCCACAAGTGAGAAAGCATCGACTAAAAATAAAGTAGTGATAGCATTACTAGACTCTTTTTTTTTTTTTTTTCCCCCAGAAAGGCACAGAAAATTACGGTGTTAGTTAAGAAAAACATTGTACAAATTATGTCCACAGAGCAGTGGTAAGCCTCCCGGATGACAATTTTGTTAACCCTGCCCCTGTGTGAAGCAACACAACATGGCAAGGCGTCCCTCCTCCCCTCCAATTCTTCCTTTTTCCCATTCACCTACAGATGGTGGAGCTGCCTGGGAATTGCCAGAGCTGTTGCATCCTCACTGTCTCTCCAGCCTGGGCAGAGAACAAACTCAGCAGCGAGGATGCAGTGACAACACTCGGCTGCTATTGTTCTGTGGCCCCAAAGTAGGTTTTTGCCACTTGCCGTGTGCCGCCGTTGGTGGTGCAGGAAGGTCAAAGATGCCCTTGGGCACTGCTCTGCTGAGCTCTGCCCATATCTAATGGGGGTCCTGTGCTGCATCCCAGAGCAGGAGGTCAGCTGAGCACCTGGCTGCAGCACCCCTCAAGATAGGTTCAGCATTCAGCCTCATGTATAATTTACTATTCTTTTCTACTAGCATTCATAATGGCAGGTGTGTGATGGCTACATTGTCTACAAAGCCAGTGTATGACAGAGTGCCAGGGACACATCATTCTCTTCTTCAATCTAACAGCTTGCTGAGCTTCCCTGTCCTACTCCCTTCACATTTTGAAAACCAGTTTGTCCTTTGCCCGTGTGCAAGGAGTTAGAATGCTACTACTGCTACTTCATCCACTGATTAGCAATAATAAAATGCCCAGAAAATTCACTTACTGGTTAGCATTGCTAGGTGGAAATGATACATCGCATTCAAGAAATGATACATCACACTCAAGAAGCTGAATACTTTAAATGAATTGATTATCCTTATTACTTTTATTACTTATATATCATCTAAGGTATGGATACTGTTGAATAAGGAAGTTAAATCTTATTTTTCTCTTCACACCAGTTCCAATGACCCAATATTTCTGCACAGAGAGGAAAAGGCACCTGTTTTTTCTCTCCAGTAGCCAGAGTGCATGACATGGTCTCAGACCTCCAGCATAGGTTGGTAGGAATAACAGGTTTTCCAAATAGCAGCCAAGCACTTTTTCCTCTTTGCAGCAGCCGGGATGTATCACTAGGCTTCCTATTTCTGTCCTTCATTTCATCCATGAAACGATGCCCCTCCTCATTTGCCTCACCCTCTGACTAGTTCTTGCCTGGTGACTTTTGCAAGTTTTAAATTCATGCCTGAAAGGGATGATAGTGGTCTTCTCATGCAGTTAAAACAAAGACTTGCTTAGAAAATGTACACATTTAAACCCACCTTAATGTTTCAAATATCATTATTTTCAGTAGAAACTGCTTCTTAGTTAAAAGGCTTTCAGGCATCAGACTATTATATGACAGACGATTTTGTCACTATGCAAAATGTGAAACCTGTAATCAACTTGTTATGGCATTTCACAAAAGTATGTGACAGTAAAATAAGTAAACTGTCATTTGGGCAATCAAGTCTTGAAATCCTGCAGGAGGAAAAAAAAAGTACCTGACACTCAATCTTCATGGTGGGGATGAGGTTCAAAAAATAATTTAATACTGCTACAGTCTTACAGGTTTGAATAGAATTCTTACTGCAGTGTGTTTAAGCCTGCAATAATTTTGTATTATGTTTTAATCATGTATTTTCCCCCCTAAAATTGATTTTTTCCCCAGATAATGTGTATGTACGTTACACAGCAAGGTCTGCTCTGTTAACAAGGTGTTGGTTAAATTGAAACAATATTTTGCATTTACTATTGATGACAACATTACCAATTACCAAGCACTCTCAGACTGGTTTGATATGAGAACGGATACAGTAGGCAGGAGCCCATGCTGATTTACCAGTGCCTGCGACAGCCTGGGCAGACAGGGTGCTGGCAGCAGGGAAAGGCAAGCTCCTACATGGCCGGAATGCTTGGGATGAAGTGCTGCTGAACCCACGCTGTGCTGGCTTTAATGGAGTTCACATAAAAGTTTTATTAAAGGAAAGGGATATACAAGCTACGGTTCATGAGCTGCTTGTGGCCCTTCATGCCGGTTCATTTGGCCTGCGGCTTGTTCTCGGCAGTCCTTGTTCTCCCCTGTGGCTGCAGGTTTGATGCTGCAGGCTGGCAGCTGCAGCCCTCCCTGGGCTCCGCTCTCCCCCAGGCACTCCCCCAGGCTCAGCGAAGGGACAGGCTAGGGACAGGCTTACAACCGATTTGTAAGTTCTGTCAAATCACAGGGAAGGCACTGTGGGGGACACGGGCTTTCTACCATTTTGCCATTGAAAGGCGTGTTCCCCACTCCCCCCAAAGGAGCAGACACCATGGGTATACAGGCAGTAACGATAAGCTCTTATAACTGGGACTGTAAAATGAATCTGTAGCCTCCTGTTTCCAGTCATTGGTGATGGTCACAAATTTTGGAACTGATCTCTTCCCAGAGATGAGTTATAGACATAAGAATAAAATTACACTTGATTATGAGAAGAGTGAAGGGAAACAGAGAAATCTATTTTTACCTTTTTTTTTTCCTTGTGGCCTCTTTATGGTTACAAACCAACAGGTGAAAGCACTGAAATCTGCAAGTTAATATTTTGCATGGAATAACCTTCAGTTATTCACTGAATAGTCACTGCACAGCCTGGCTTTGCAGAAAATTGGTTTTGTTTTGACAAAGTTATGAATGTTTGGAAATTACTCACTGAGCACACACAACAGGCCTTTTGTTAAGTCTAACTGGGAACCTACAAAACAATATTACTGTATGTACACAGCTGATCTCGCCACATGCTGAAGCTGTGGGGCCCCAAGAACAGGCTTAGACTGGCCTGGGAAAGACCCTGAGCATTTGACCTAATGAGAGCTGAATCCTGTGGCTCACCTCGAGTGCTCAGGGAGCAGTCTAATAAGGATTCAGGGGCAGTGCTTTATTCATCCTTCCCCGCCTGCTCCACATAGTCATACCATAACTTTTTTTTCCCTCCCTATGTATAATTTGTAGCTTCTCTAACTGCACAGAGCAAGCAAAGGCAAGCCTGCAGCAAGCCTAACTGTGGTGAGTCTGTTGGCTACAGGGAGAAGGAATCCTCTTTGACACCTCAACGGCGGGTTACGGCTGGAGACTTTCACAGAGAACCAAAACATCACTATTGCCAACAAGCTTAACAGAGATGGAGGAATACCTTTCTCTTTGAATCTCAGCTTTTGGGAAGGTTCATGCTTGGAAAGGTAGAAAGACTGGAACAGTGGCAGAGGGAAACAGTGACAGAGGCAACACCGGAGCTCAGACAAAGGCCAGGGAACAGAGCAGTTCGCACAACTGACTTCTTCAACTTCATCTGCCTCTGCTGAGGCCTTATTCTGCTCCTAAGAGGGACCTTACCAAGCAGCTCTGGTCAAAAGCAGAGACAGGACAAAATGCAGTCCATACCCATACATCTCACATTGTAGAAGAGAGCAAAAAAGGCTACCCAACTCCTGCTGAAAAATGGGGCCCAGACAACCCAGAGAAGCCCAAAGGAAAGAGAGGCTGAACAGGTAAGAAGAGTGACGTGGAGAAAGGCATCTTGTGTGGAAAGGTAAGCCATAGACCAGGGGGAACTGGAGAACAGTGGCAGAAAGAGACACAATCACTTTGAAGCTCAGGAGAGGGCCAAGAAGTAGAGATTCTTACTAAAAAGCAAAGCTATAGGAGAAGGTGCTGAGAAAAGAAAGGGATCAGGGAGTTCTGGGAAGCTATAGGAGTTCATGGAGATCACCCTTTTGGACTCTGTCACTACTGCCCACATTTTCCTTAGGAAACCTCCCACTGTAATAAACAACCAGATCAGTTATGGACACACAGAGAGCACTAGTGTTAGCTTCCTCTCAAGAGTCTAAATGAGTACAGGTTGCCCCTTCTCCTGTTAGCTTCCCAGCTCCCAGTCTCAGATAACCAGATACACCGTTCTTGCCACTTTGCCGGTTTTACAAGGAGACAATCGCTGTGGGTAAAAAAAAGGGTTTTCCATTGGTTTTTGACCACCCTGACTCCTCAGTCGGGCAGGATTCACCATACTAGAAGAGATCAGTACACAAAGGCTAACATGCCTGGGGTGAGACAGAAGTAATTATACAGCAACTGCAGAGTCTACTGCCACATCTTGTCTAGTTCAAATCTAAAGTTCAAACAACCATAATACCAACTAATACCTGCAGACCAATGCCACTTCTGCAAAAAGCACAAATGGCAAGCCAAAGAAGTCAAGGAAGACTATGTGAGTCCAGAGGTACCTGAACTATTCTCTGCCACTTGCTGGATGTCTCTTCTCTCTGAACCTCAGCAGCTCCACAGCTTTATTTGTTCTCCGATACCTAGCTATTGCCTCCTTAGGTCCTAAAGCGAATGTGTTTGCTGTGTTTGGTACACTGCATGACCAGTGATTTGACAGGTCAGTGCTGCTTCTGATAGCACAGAAGCTGACGGTGAGAAGGATGTCCTTATGGAGTAGAGGACAGCCAGCGTCACCTTTGTGTGTGTGTTGCTCCCCTGTAGAGTGCTCATTACGTTATGAGGCATTTTAAGACTCATAACTGTTCTTTTGACAGGCTGCCACCTATTTTGACAAACCCACTCGGAAATAATTGAGAGACAAACTACATGGGGTTCTAAGCTTCCAGAGAGCTTCCAGTTTCACAGAATATTTGTGCTGCAAACAAACATCCACATGTTCTCAGAAAACCTAGCGATGTTCCTCCAGTTCATAATGGCTGATGTCACTCCTGAAACTACCTCCGTTAATGGGCAGCTCAGCAAAAAAGTGACCTGGTCCGAATGCAATGTCAAGACTACTGCTGATGACACAGCAAGCCTCTGGAGGCTGATTGACACACCAGAACTTGACATATCATTTCCCACCAACTTTATGTACTCTGGATGCTTTTGATAGCAGGGAAAGGCTGGACCACGCCACGAAATGCAAACGTTCCTCGTCATGATGGTAAGCAGAAGCAGCTCCCTGAAACCACCTGCTATTTTTTCTAGATTTGCCTGGTCTCCGTCCTTCTTTTCCTGCCCTCACCCTGCAGCTCCCGGCTTCTGCTCCGGATCCTTCCCAGTCCTCCAAGTCAGCCGCTTCTGATCCGCCTCCGCCTCTGTCCGCTGCTTCGGGTGGGAGGGAGACCGGTGCGGAGGGCAGGGCGGGGGCCGGCCTGTCCCTGGAGGTCTCCGGGAGCTCTCCCCGGTGCCGGCCGGAGCGGCGGCAGCAGCCGCGGAGGAAGAGCCGGCTGGGGCGGCTTC